>JAEIIJ010010140.1:0-54514 GCA_018904815.1 Drosophila ogumai | reverse complement strand
TTATATGCATTCCCAATGGTAATATCTTACCTGTTCTTCACACTAATCATTTTTGCATTTAATAAAGTGCAACTTAAATAAATAGTTAGGTAAACATTGATATTAAAGTCGTCAATATTGACCTCCCATTTGTTCCCACATCAGACTTGCAAAGGCAAACAAGTAGCTAAAATCTATTATAGTAAGATTAAAGTATATCTTCAGCATAGTTTTCATGACGATTGCATCTGCAATTGACTTCAATAAGCTAACGGAGTTCACTATCAGCTATCAAGCGAAACTAAAGGCATGTGCAGCGTGCAACAGTTGAGACAACGTAAGCTTTTTCAATATTGGCTTAACAAATGTGCTGCTAAAAAAACAACTGATGGCAAATGACAAATATTGTTATATTGAGCACATGTAGAGATTAAGCTTAACTTGCTTAAATTTCTTAACAGTAATAATAAAAACAATTAAGAATCATTTTTCTATCTTGTATTTTCTTCAAAAATATCATACGCATTCACAATTCTTCGTTCACATTTGAAATGCAATAGCTGCATTCGTTAGCTAAGACTATGTTCAATTCCATTGGTAGTTTTTACATTATTGATATTTTACAGGGTGCCAATGGTTAGATTGGCGACTCATTGGATGCGATTGGTGGCGGAGGACTGCTGGACGTAGCTGGCCAACCATTCGCCCACCTTGGCCTTGTTCACCGCCAGCCACTTGATGTTGGCCTTCACCGCCTCCAAAGCCTGCTGGCGGGCCGCAGTTCCGGCTCCCGCCTCAGGATACTTGGCAAAGAACTGCTCCATCTCCTCCAGCTTGGTTTTCGTGGAGAAGCGAGCCGTGATGGTGGGAATCAGTCGACCCAGGGTACGCTCATTGATGCCGAAGCGCGCTACCAGCTGCTCCCAGTTCTCGCGGACAAAGTCCCAGACCAGGCTTTGACCCACTGGATTGGTGGAGATGTAACCCAGCAGCGTGAAGTAGTCCTGGCGACGCACCTTGGTCTCGTCAGCGGCCCAGGTAATGTAACGCTGCAGCAGCCAGGGCACTCGCACGGCGGCCAGGCAGTTCATCAGCTTCAGCTTCTCCTGGGCATCGCTCTCGTCCAAATACAGCTGCCATACCTGATCCCAGATCACCTGGGTGTTGACCTGCTGCATACCATAGTAGTAGACGACGTCCCTGACATCGGGACTGGGTCTGGTCTCCGGACTGGCCAGCCACTGGTTAAACAGCGTGACAGCCTGCTGCAGGGAGCTCGCGTGTCCCAGGCTGCAGGCGGAACTCAAAACCTTGATGCGAAGGCGACTGTGAAAGATGAGATAATGAAAGTTAAGAATGATCTTTAGCAAATTTTTGAGATTCTCACTTTTCCAGATGATCGGTGCCGACGGTGAAGGTTACCCGCTCCACGATGGGCGTGAGCAGCTTGAGGGCGTAGGTGGTGAAGTCGCTGAACAGATCTGTGTAGTAGACGAGGTTGCGCAGTGTGGCCAGCGAGGAAGTGCCCACGCTCCAGGGCACATAGTCAACCTCGCTCTCCAGGTAAGTGCTCAGGTCCAAAGCCACGGCATAGTCCAGCTGTCCGGCAGCAGCCAAGGTGTTGGCATCGTTCAGCAGGTGAGCGCGATCAGCCGTGCTGAAGGTGTCACGGGACGCCTTCAGGGCACTGGTAAGAGCAGCCCACTGCTCACTGGCATAGTTCACACGGTAGTATCCCACCTGATCCTTGTTGAACTTGATCCAGCTGGGCTCGCTGGTCAGCGTTACGCTGGCTTCGTTGTCATTGTGATTGAAGATTGTGGACTGGACTTCGCTGTTGATGCTGCTGGTGTAGGTAATGGGAATCGACCAACGGTAGCTAAATGGAGGAGTAAACGGGGATTTTCAGCAAAATTGAATAAAAGTTCAAAAAATCCCACTTACTTAAAGGAAGACGGCTCCGCTTCGGCTGCATAGTCATCCTCATTGGCCAGGAATCGCTTCTGGGTTAGCCTGTAGGTGGTGCCACTCTTCTCCACCTGTACAACTGGGAGACCCATCTGCTCCGTCCAGGTCTTCATTATCAGTCTGCAAGTTATGGGAGATTAGAAAAGAAACTTCATAGAATTACCGATCCACCTACTTAACATCAAAGTCCAGACCCTCCTCCTCCTCGATGGCTGTGAGGTAGTCATCCGTGGTGGCAGTGCTGTAAATGTGACGCCTCAGGTAGCGAGTGGTGGCGTTCTTCAGCTTGGGCTCGCCCACCAGGTTCTCCAGCATGCGAACCAAGGCGGCGCCCTTGGAGTAAGTGATGGTGTCAAAGTACTCCGTGATCTCGGCGGGGCTCTGAATGGACTTGACAATGGGATGGGAAGCCAGAGTCGAGTCGATGGTCAATACTGGGTGCAGCTCCTCGGTCACAAACTGGTTGTCCATGTCCCAATCCGGATGCATATGCTTCACGCCCTTGTACTCCACGTACGAGGCAAAGCCCTCGTTCAGCCAGAGATCGCTCCACCAGTTCATGGTCACCAGGTTGCCGAACCACTGGTGAGCCAACTCATGGGCCACCACGATGGCCACACGTTGCTTGTTCACGCTAGAGCTGGTCGCTTCATCGTACAGAAGAGCAGTCTCCCGGAAGGTGACCAGTCCCCAGTTCTCCATGGCACCAGACACGAAATCGGGTATGGCCACCATGTCCAGCTTTGGCAGCGGGTACGAGGTGTTGAAGTAGTCGATGTAGTAGGCTGTGACTCCAGCTCCCGTGTCCAGGGCATATTGGGTCTTCTCCACCTGGGCAGGTGGGGCATAGACACGCAGCTCAATGGTACTTCCCTCCACTATGGTGCTCTTGTAGGCGAAGTCGGAGACCACAAAGGCGGCCAGGTACGTGCTCATGGGCACTGTCTCCTGGAAGGTCACCTCGGTGAGATCGCCATTAACATATTCGCTGTCAACCGGCATGTTGGATAGAACATGGTACTCATCCCCACTGGGACGGGCCACGGTGATGGTAAACTGAGCCTTCAAGGCAGGCTCATCGAAGCAGGGGAAGGCCAGGCGGGCGTAGGTTGGCTCGAACTTGGTGCTCATAATCGATCTGGAACGGGAGGATATCAATTGTTAATAAGGGATATATGGAAGTTTACTATTTAGACCTAAAGTTAGTAGGTTAAGCTAGTTTAAAAGGTTAATCTTAGGCTAGGTTAGATGTTAGTGTTGGTTGGTCAGCAGCTCCGGCTACCTGGTGCGGTTTTTCAGCTTGTCCAGATAGGAGCTCTGGTACATTCCCGTGATCCGATCGATCAGCGATCCGGTAAAGTTGAGGCTCAGCGAGTAGTTGCCCACTTCCAGGGGCTGATCGAACTCGGTGACCCAGTACTCGAACTCCGGATGGGCGAAGGTCAGCGCTGGGATAATGCTCTTCAGCGGTGCTCCCGATTCGTCCAGGCGCTGCACCTCCACGGTGCTCACGTTCAGCTTCTTGACGTGGACGGGAATAAATGCGATGGGCTCCAGCACCTGCAGGCTGATGCTAATGTTGCCGGAGTAGTTCTTCTGGTTGAGATCGGGGCGCAGTTGCAGGCGGTACTTGCTGGGCCTGATTTGCTGGGGCAGCCGGAATCCCAGATTCTGGAGCACCTTGCTGGCGACTTTGATGGAGGGCGCTAGGGTGGCCATGGCGTGGGCCTTGCTGCTGGCTGGCACTTGCGTGGTATAGGCTCGGTTATCTGGTGGTGTGGTGTGCGATTTAACAGCGGTTTAATAATCACTTAATGGTTGTTGGGCGCCTAAATTAACTATCTTTCCTAATCAGTCTCAATAAAAAGCTAAGCTAAAATAGTGTGACCATAGCACTGGCAGTTATAAAATATGCCTCGTAATGCAGAAAAGCTTTTAGCAGCGAAAAGAACCCTAGGAAATTGGTTCGATAGGTATTTATAGCATTAATGAAATAAATTATATGTAAGCATTAGGGTTGTTTTTAAATTAGCAGGATTTATATTTAAAAAAAAAAACTTGCATGAACTTAGTAAATTTCATTTTGGCTTTTTATAAAAACGTGCAACAAGTGTCTATCGAGTGCAACAAGTGTCTATCGATAAGCTCAACGAATATCGTACCGTAAAAACTGCGCGCCATATTTAAGCATGATTTAAAAAAACTGTTAGAATTTCTTAGCATTTTTAAACATTTTTGTGAACAATCTGACAACTAAAGAAAGGCTAAGGAATTTTAAGGCAGCCTTTTCTGTTTATTTATATACTAAACAAAAACTATTACAAAACTCTTTCTCTTTAAGTTGCTTTCTAGTTCAATTTAAGCCCTAAATAAATACCTCATTCACTAATCTGAGACTGAAGCGAAAAACCAACCTGCAAGGACGCTGAGTATAGGCTTTGTGGAGAGCAATTGATCGCGGTCCACGTACACTGTGCGAAAAGCCCCTTCCGAGGCCAACTGTGAGCTGTTTGCAGCGAGTTGCTGCTGCTGCTGTTGCCTTTGGTGCTCGTCGGCAATGTTCTTGCCAACGTAGACGAGGGCGCCCAGCAGGAAGCCGCAGAGTACCAGGAGGAAGACGCAGAAGGCGGCCAGGGTGAGGATCGTGTTGCTTGGGGCCTTGTGAGGCCGGTTGGTGTCCTTGATCCGGTGATTGTCGTCTGTGGAGAGACTGCTGCGCGGGCGGACGTTTTTCGCTGAATACATGATTTCTTTTCCTTTTATTTTTCCCTTCGATTCGTATTTATTTTTCACTTATTTACACACTGGGTAGATGGTTGAATGCTGTATGACTCTGCGTTCTGGAACACTAAGTGCCTGGGAACATTATTTTAGGGCTTAACTCTGGGTGTAACTGTCGCGATCCGCACTCTGTTAACTGTAGTTTTATTTTGAACCGAATGCCACAACTTCATAAAAATCTATTGTGTCATCGGAGAGGTAATTCGAGAGCATCATAAAGCGTCTCCGCGTACTGAATTACATGCGCCGCCGCTGCCATCATCACTTTTTATAATCTCCGAGCGAGCTGCTTATAAACAAACCCGGCTTTTATGGACAGCGGCCCAGCTTCCGTCACTCCATCTCTCCCGGTGGAGATTGCCTCAATTTTGTCTCGCTGCAGATCAATCAGATGCCTGTAATTTGAGGCCCGCACCCTGCTCCTCTCCTGACCACCCTCCACCGGTCACGTAATGAAGTTGGTCACTCAATGAAATTGTTACAAGAAATACCCGAAGCCATGTTTTAGTTTTGTTTAGTTGGTGTTGGAATTGGAATTGGAGTCGGAATTGGGCTGGCTAACCGCAAAAGTTGCATTACAAATCCCCGGGCTTGTCGCAATGATACGACGACCACCGCAGGCCACTTTCTACCGAGGCGTTGGTGTCTTTGTCCGGAAAAGTATGATATCCAATGATTTAAACTCAATCAATAGTTAATTACTTATTTAATGATAATCATAAAAGCAGTTGATCTCTCATAAAATAATAATCTCTTGTCCAAATAAAGCTTAGCTGAGATCACTATTAATCACCATAGTTTCTTGCAGTGCAGTCAGTATTGATTGACGGATAGCTAGAGGTTGTTGCCTTTTTGCCTGTCAATTTGCCGGGCAGATTTACGAGGAGTATCTGGCAGCAAATCTGCGGAGCTTGTGAGATGGGAAGAAATTGCGGATGCCATTATTAGCAATGGAAATGAATTGAATTGGCCATGGAGCCATGGAGCTTTTGCTTTGACAATTATGTCAGGATGAAGGAGTACCCGTCAGGCATATATTAACCAGAGAACCGTATACAATGCAGCTGCAACATCCCACCCGACCGTCATTCAACTCGCATTGTGCGAAATGAGGAATTCGAGACTGCAGAATATGCTAATTTTCACCAGCCGCCGCCTGGCAATTGTCTCTGATATACCCATACCCATACCCATGCCCAGGCCTAATCCCCTCGCATCTGCCGCGGATCGCGGAGCCATCCGATGATGTAATGCTGACTCAATTAGGGAGCGCGCATCGCGCACAAAAGCCACCGCACATTGGCGGCAACCAAATTGCATGACTGCCACCTTATGAGCGGCTGAATATACAGCCAGAAGATCTGCAGACAATGGCAGCTGGCACATAGGTTGGGTCTAGATATTTGTGACTCCGACTCGGACACGCCCCACTGCATCTACATCTTCGTGGATGTCTTCGCATGGAGCCGATGAAGCGTTGATCGCGGGGCACATGTCATAACAGAACTGTTCTCATGCTCCGCTAATGAGTCGCACACATTTTCACTTCTTTGAAGATCGAGTTTAATGATCACAAAATATACAGTGGAAGCTCTTGCTAATAAACAAACCGCTAAATGACCTTTCTTGAAAGTGAGCATTTCTTTTCAGTTACAAGAATTATTTCGGAAATAGAAAAAAATACAAAAAAGAATATATATCTTATTGAAAATGTGCCTACAATATAGACTGAACCTGATATATTATTTAAAAACCAACAGAAGCTAATTTATTTAATCTCAAAAATGTTGACTGTCTCTCTAACCTGTTATCGAAATGAATTAATTCCAGAAAAGAATTTTGTTTACTCCACAAAAGAACCTACTTGAATATTAAAAATTAGAAATTGAAAGCTTTTGTTTAAATACGTTCTTTGCCCATTTTTAAGGTCATAACTTTCACAGTACTCACAGCCTGGCGACAAGTAATAGCCGCAAAAATGGAAATCGCCTGGCTTTACGTGACAAGTGTGTCCCAGAAACACCCTAAACACAAAATAAAATACTGATACTGAGGAGTAAAAAACCCAAAGACACAGCCCATTACACCCGCCATGGGATGGCACTTGATAAAGGTCGCCTTTACGTGCCTGCCATTTACGATATTCACAAAGGAAATTTTAAAATAAAAATAAAAACAATAAATAAGGGGGAAGACACAAGTTGGACAAAGAAATGATTGCCACAATTTGCATGTTTGGGGTTAACGGTATGCGAAATAAATGTACTATCAATCAAAGAGTTGCATAATAGCCAACAAAGGGCAGGCAATCAATTTAGTGTTAAGACATTTTAGCCTTGGCAAATTTTTTTTTTAAATAAAGTTCGTTTACAAGATATAAACATTTTACTCTCTCGTATAAATCACAAAATGTTGATAAGTAAATCATTTAGACAGTTTAATTGCTTGGAGAATTTAAAATATATAAATCAATTCAAGAAGAAAAACGAGATTTGTGTTTGCACTTAGACTCTAGTTATATTGTCTCATAAAGTAATCTTGGGAATCGCTTTTAATAATTTGAACCAAAGAAATAAAGAATGAATCATGCATTTTTCATGGAACTTTAAACCCAAAAAGATTAAATTATTATTTAATTTATGTGTATATCTAGACTCTATTTGTCATTTAAACTTGCAGTTTATATTGTCCCGTAAAATAATCTGCTCAATAGCTTTTAATAATTTGAACCAAAGAAATAGAATAGATTCACTTTTTTATGGGACATTGAACCCGAAAGTATAAAATTATTATTTAATTCACACCTCCAAAATGTGTCAAATGTCCTATTAGCACCAAAGTCCAATTAAAATTAAAAACCCTTCACTTTCAAAGGTTCTTTCCCACACCTGAGCGAAATTTCTATATTTTTTGTTCGCCCAAGAAGAACAAAAAAGAAATCAGTGTCAATGAAAATGAAAAAGATTAGACCACTGGCTGCGCTTCGACTGAACTTTTGAAAAACAAAACAAAACGAGAAACGAGGTGGAGATGGAGATGGAGAAACCAGAGGGGAAAGAGGGAATACTACGACAACAAGTTGCTTGGCAGTCAATGATGTCGACCCATTTCGCTCCGGCCTTTTCGAAGAAAGTAATTTCTCAGCGGCCATTGAGTATCCGCCGCATTCGGGTTGTAAACACAGCGCATTTCTTGGCCAACAGGCAGGCAGGCAAGATACACAGAGGAAAAATTTTTATAGTTTCTATCAGCTCAGCAATTTTTGTAGATGATAAATCCAAAAGACATTTCAAAGCAAAAAATTTCAAACAAATACTCTGATATCTTGAAAAACCAAGCTTATGGAAATGTCACGTTCGCTGGCTTTCAAATCAAAAGGTTTCTGCTGAGGGAGATTACTAAAAAACAAACAGTTTCGATGGAATTTTTTCCAGTGCAGCGGCAGTGGCCGATTTAAGGCCAAGAACTTGCGCGGCAAGTGAACTATGTATGCATTTGGCTCCAAGCCTGTTTGCAGCAGCAGGAAGGGGCACCCGGCGGGGCCATCAGGGAGCGGTGCAACCTGTTTGATTTTAGCCATGTGGAGTTCGTTCTGCGCTGGCCAGTTGTTTTTATCGATAACTGTGACTGTTGAAAGTCAAAGTTGGCATAGAATCCGTTGGTCGCATTTCAGCAAATATTAAAATTAGTAACCGCCTCAATGCCTCCAATTAGAACTTGAATGCTCCATCGCCTAACGGACTAACTCAATGACAATGGCACAAAAAAAACATGATATATACGGATCGTACGCTTCGGAGCTTTCGGGTGGCGATTCAACGGTATCTGATTGATCTGGGCCACTTATTAATATCTATTATTTTTGTCACATTTCGTTCTATGCCGATTCTTGGCGATTTACAGTTGCAATCCGAAACAGAATCACAGCTTTACGAGTCACGTTTTCCGGAGCAACGGCATTAATTGTCACTTTGCCGGGTCCGCGTCCGGACACTGTTCTCTCTCGGCTAATTTGATAACGGCAATTGGCGGACAGCACTCATTCTTGATTCAAATCGGAGGCGCGCACTCAAGATGGCCAAAGGGGACGAGGGGTATACGCACAGCGGCTAATTGAGATCGGTTACCAAGACGCGACCGCTCATCTGCGACCGTCGCGCTTAGCTTTCAACTTCCAACTGAAGCCTCGCTCAAAAGCCGTCGCGATCGCTGAGCTTCGCTGGAAAGCTCTCGCAGCTGATCGCCGGAGACCGGCTTTTTTGTGGCCACAACAAGCCGTAAACTCCTCTGACTCGATGGGTATCAGGGGTATTCGCCAGAAGGCACACTTATGGTCAAAAAACTAGGTCTTACATTTCTAGAGAGTCTTCAATTGTGATTAAAAAACATACTTTAAAGAATATGTTTAAGTATCTTAATATATTATATATTTTTATAATAAAAAAATATTAAAAATCTGAAAAAGAAAGATAATGAAGCGACATAACCCAGCGGTTTCCCCCAATTCTAACTATATCATATTTAAACTTATAAATATTACAGAAATTCCTACTAAATATTTCTAAGCGCTTCCTACTCACTTGACATTTCCGCTGGCATCCGTGTAGTTGCTGATATAGCTTCCAGTGAGGCTGGTCAGGTTGCAGTCAAAGCTGGCGGAGAGTGTGTAGGCCTTGTTCAGGCTCAGCACTTCCCGCAGCTTGATGAGCAGCAGCTGGCGCGTATCATCCTGGGTAACGCTGTCGACGGCAACGCGCATGCGCGCCATCATATTAAGGATACTGATGCTGTGGACATTGAGGTCCAGAGAGTGCAGGACAATCAGGTTGGTCACCTCATTCAGCTGGAACTGGATGGAGATGGTGCCGGTGCATTCGCCAGTCTTGAGGTTGGGCTCGTAGTAGAGCCTGTACTTGATGGGCCTTAGCTCAGTGGGCAGGCGCCACTCGATCTGCGGGAGTTGTAAAGATTAGTCCGTATCCAGGCTATCGATAGTAAGTCGCCCTATAAAGCGATCAATTCAGCGATAAAGTGGCGATAGGGAAAGGGGAATAATGTTTGGGTCAAGTCATAAACAAAATGGACTTCGTTGCAGTAATTTAAAACTTTAAAGGGGAGCTATATGGGTGACTAGGTAATATGATTCATAAATACTCGTTCACTTTTATAAAAAAATTAAAAAAGTATATATAATTACATATATTTCATGCCTTAAAGTTTTAGAGTTTGCAAATGTATAAATTTATTGAGCTAAGGAAAACACTTTTAGAAACATTTCGTATCATAAATTATTCTTCAAAATCCCTTCTAAATGGCAGTGTGCTTTATGTCAGATGTGACGGTCCTCAAGTGACTTTGGATATAGTCCTCGAGCACATCCAACATCCGCTTGGCCTCGTCCAGCTCTAACCATAGGTTATCCCTGTGCACGATCACAACAACGAGGGCCACGATCAGGCAGGTGGATAGCAGGCCAAAGAATATAGCCACGCGTTCAGCGGTGAACAAGTCTAGGAAAACGTATAACTTCAAGTTCTGATAAATCGAACATCCTTTGATAGACATAAATACCCTTAAACTTCTCCTTTAGGTGGCCCATTTTCGAGACTCTTGACTGTGTGTTGTTCGCAATGAAACTGACTTAACTGAACAGTAAAATTAAGCAATTTCTGGACGCAAAAAAAAGTTTTACTTAGATAAAAATACAAAGAAACAAACGTTTCCTCGGGCGATAAGCACTCGAAAACGAATTGGTGGTCATGCCGACTTTATGACCACCGATGACCAATGGGTCTATCCTAGCTGGGGTTTTTTTTTCAGCACTAATTAGCGTTTAAGTATATCACTTGGACATGTTCAATAAAGTTCCAAGGATGTATACGCATCCTAGATATATTTTCACTACACTTACCGCATCAGGATCGGGCAGTCCTGTTGGCAGAGTCGGGTAAATGGGAGCAGTGCTGGTGGAGGTAGACCCGCCACTAGGAGTGGTGGCGCCCGAGGCAGTGGTGCCACTTCCTGGGGACGTTTCGCCATCAGGAGTTGTAATGCCACCAGGAGTTGTAATGCCGCCAGGAGTGGTGCCACCGTCATCGTCAGTTGGCCGGTTGGGATCCTGGGTAGGAGTGGTTATTGTAGTAGTAGAAGTGGAGGTAGTGTCCGCTGTTAGGGCATCGATTTTGTCAAGAGCATCCTGCAGATCGTTCTCCAGATCCGCATTCTGAACTGCCAACACTATGGTGGAGACACAGAAGGCCGTGGTGGCCAGGCCCAGAAAGATGGCCACTGCCTTGACCGTAAGCCCTGCGCGATTCACAAATTAAGAGTTCAAATTAGGATCCCGATTCCACTATGTCAAACTCACAGGCAAAATGCATTTCAAGGGATCCTGATTTCTCCTTTTTCCCGGAACACTGTCTCGACTGCTTCCTTCAGGCTAGAAGCCAAAATGGAAACTGAATGCAAGTAGCGAATCTGACCCCACAATTTGGACTTGATATACACGGCCAGATTGCTGGCCGATATCTAGACGGGCTATACAACTCCGTGTCCAGATAAATACGGTTTATAAGCCACCATAACGTGGTCCGTGGTCCTTTACGCTTACGTTAATAGCCTTATGTTTATGTTTATAGCAAGGCCATATATCGGCATTTATGGCTGGACAGTCTCGTCTCCATGGAAATTACAATTACGCATGGTCATGATTCCGTATTCTGACCATATACGATATCGAGACATAACCCGTATCTGTGGCCATTCCTGAGGCCTATAAAAATCGCCAAACGCCCGGATAAAATTGAAAATTTCTTGGTTTTATTTATGGTTTGATTTGGAATTTTATTTTATTGAACTCAAGCGGAAATTTCACAGGCTTATGCAATTCTAATTAGTGCCTAATTGGCTTGTTTTGGGTTTTACAATTGGTTTTTCGCGGTCAGCAGCGGCGAGGCGGTGCCGCTCAGCCAGTTGGTGATGTCAGCTCGGTTTCTGGCCAGCCACTCGATGTTGTACTTGATCGTCTCGACAGCCTCCAGCCGGGAGTTGGCTCCGGCTCCGGCCTCCGGGTACTTGGCGAAGAACTGCTGCACCTCCTCCAGCTTCACGGTGCCGGCAAAGTTCTGAGTGATCTGGGAAATCAGGCGGCCAAAATGCCTATTGGTCAGGGTGAAGCGGGCCGAGAGCTCTGGCCAATGCTCGCGGTAGTATTCCCACACCACGGGCTCACCCACCGGATTGGCAGCAATGTTTTGCATGAGGGTGAAGTAGTCCTGCGAACGCACAATGCTCTCGTCGTAGCCCAGATCCAAGAAGTTGAACAGTGTCTGGGCATCTCGGGAGCCCGCCAGACCGTACATCATCTTGAGACGCTCACTAGCGTCGGCCTCGTCCAGGAAAAGAGCGTACAGCTGCTGCCAGGTTGACTGGCTGTTGGACTCCTGAATGCCATAGTAGTAGACGATCTCGCGAAGATCGGGCGACGGCCTGGCGGTCGTGGGGTTCTGCAGGAAGGCGTTGAAGCGGGTGGAAGCCTGCTCCAGGCAATCGGGCAGGCCAAGGGCACAGGCGGCGGACAAGATCGAAACCCTCAAGCGACTGCAGAAAAGTACAACACAAGTTAAGTAAAGATATACCCTTCCAGCTGGACTTCATTACATACTTCCTCAGGTGATTGTTGGCATCTACAGTCCAGCCCACCTCCTGGTAAATGTTGACCAGGAGGCTCCTGGCGTAGGTGAGGTAGGACACGTATCCCTCACTGAACATGAGGCTGCGGTGGATGGCGATCAACTTGTTGGCCGCCACATACCAGGGCACAAAGTCCTGCTCCTGGGCCAGGTAGCCGGTCATCTCCAGCGGCACGATGTACGAGAGCTGGCTGGCATCTGCCAGGGCAAAGGCGTCGTTAAGAAGGTGGGCTCGGTCGGCGATGTCGAATCGACTGGGATCGGTGGTCAGCTGCTGGATGAGCAGGGTCCAGAGGCTCTCCTCATAGTTGACCCGGTAGTAGCCCGTTTGATGGACATTCAGCTTAATCCACTCAATGTCGCTGTCCAGGGCAATGCCCACGGAGTCCACATCGTAATCGTAGACCACACTGCCCACGCTACCATCGTCCCAAGTGGAGGCGGTGTAGGTGATCGGAACACTCCATTTATAGCCAAACTCGCTATCCTCGGGCTCCTCCTCGTAGCTGGCTGGGTTAGAGAGGAATCGCTGCTGGGTTACCAGGAAGCCGCCGGATGTCTTCGATACATTCAGCACTGGATAACCCATCTGGTTGGTCCAGGTAAGCATCAGCTTCTTAACGCCCAAATCGGGCACCACAGCGTCCACCTCGGTGAGGAAGTCATCGGTTACCGTGTTCTGGAACTGGTGCTTCACCAGGTAGTTGGTCACCGCCTCCTCGAAGTTCTCGGCGCCCACATAGGTTTCCAGCATGCGGATCACGGAGCCGCCCTTCTCATAGCTGATGGTATCAAAGATGGCACTGATTTCGGCGGGAGTATCTACCTTCTGCACAATGGGATGCGAGGAGAGCTTGGCGTCGTATACAAGAACGGGATGCAGGGCGATGATCTGGAACTGCTCCAGCTGGAAGAGGAATAAGAAAGGTTAGCAATTGGGGTTTTAGATGCAAGTTAAGGTTTGGAACCCTACCATTCCCCAATCCGAGTGCACTGCGTTGACTCCCTTGTACTGCATGTAGCGGGCGAACCCCTCGTTTAGCCAGATGTCGTTCCACCACTGCATGGTGACCAGGTTACCAAACCACTGATGGGCAATCTCGTGGGCCAAGACGCCGGCAATCGATTGCTTGTTAAATGTGGAGCTGTAACTGGAGTCGTACAGCAGAGCGGTCTCCCGGTAGGTGACCAGTCCCCAGTGCTCCATAGCATTCGAAGAGAAGTCGGGAATGGCGGCCATGTCCAGCTTGGTCAGGGGATAGGCCACCTTGTAGTATTGGATATAGTACTCCGTGACCGCTGCTCCAAACTCCAAAGCAAACTCCACCTTGTCGATCTGATGGGTCGTGGCGTAGGCCTGCATGGAGAAGTCTTCACCGATGCCATTCGCCCTGACCGTTGTTTCCTGTGAGGCAAAGTCGGAGACGATGACGCACACCAGGTAGGTGCTCATCTTCACAGTGCTCTCGAAGATGGCCTCGGTATAATCGCCCAAGTAGTTGGATTCCTGGTGAGATTATTCTTGGTTTTATTTCTGGGTTGTAGCTATAACTTAAGGATGATCTTACGATTTCTTTCATGTTGGAGACGGCATGGTAGAAGCCACTGGGATGAACCACTGTTATGGCAAAGGTGGCCTTCATCGCGGGCTCATCAAAGCAGGGGAATCCCTGGCGGGCATAGACGGGCTCGAATTGCGAGGTGGATATGTTTCTGGTCGTGAAGATATTGGAAGAAGCTTAGCATACTTTTAGGCTTGAGGAAAAGTTTGTCTTACCGCTGCGCTCCCGCCTCGTTCTGGTAGGTGCTGCTGTAGAGGCCCACAAGCTTGTCCTTCATCTGTCCATTGAATATGATGCCCAGGGTGATGCTGGCATCTACCGGCAGCTCCTGTGTTAGGGTGATTATCAAGAACTGGCGCTCCGTATCCAGCTCATAGCTCTCAACCTCGCGGTTTAGAACATAGACACTCGTTATGTCTAGCAGGTATGAGTGCAGGATAATCTGGTTGGTGGCCTCGAGCACCGTGATGCTGATCCTCTCCTGGCCAGTAAAGCTGCCCGTTTCCAGGTCCGGGTGCCAGTAGACCTCGTAGTGCGTGGGCACCAGAGCCGTGGGCAGGCGATAATCAATCTACAAAGCGATTGGGGATTATCGTAATTTCATCGATTAACCTTTGCAGCTGATTACATACACTATCTTCCCGCTTCACCCGCTGGCTCTTTGCTCCGTTCCACTCCTCGAATATGTCGATCTTGCTCTGCACGTCCCGCAAATCCTGCTCCAACTTTGCATTCTGCACAGCCACCACCACGGTGGCAGTGGCAAAGGCCACCACCGCCCAGGAGAGCACAACCTGTAGCCAATAGCCCGACAAGAACATCTTTGCAATCGCACCTATCGCGAGCGACTAACTAACAAAACTTTTGGACGGCCCAATAATGCGGCCATTACCAGCTCCAGTTGATTGTGTGCACTCGAGTCGGTTTATGTTCGCCCAAACGATTGCGATAATAATTGGCCAAATAGCCAAGATTACGGGCGGAGCCAGGCGATAGTGTGAAATCCGGAGATCCAACGAAAGTGATTCATTTGTGGCAGCCATCGAAATAGAGGGGTATCGATTCGATAACTAATGAAGCCATTCAAAATAAACATCTTTTTTTTTCTTTCATTTTTTCTACAATTTAATCTAGCTTAAAATCGGTTGTAGTTTCTGCACAAAATTTGTTGTTCAAAATGCCAAAATTATGGTAACCAAAGTCTATGGCCATCCCCCTAGAAACTTTCCATTGACTATAAACTAATGAACTGACATTTGGCCCCTCCATAAAGATCAATAAAATCTGATATATTAATCAGTCCTATACTTTATACTAAAATTTTTAAGCTGCAACTTTGTTATCAGCACACTAGCTTGCCCAATCAGCGAATGGATAATTGCTTATTTATAGAGCTGTAATTTGAGTTTTCCCAATAACTAGCTTATCTTTATTTCAGCCTGTTCGGCACATTTTTGCTTTATAATGGCAATTATACGAGTACGAGTTTAGTGGGCAGTGTGGCCACAGAGCCACTTCCTCCTCGGGTCGTTCTACAGTTGCTGCTTGTCCAGCCAGGCGTCCACGCCCTCGAGGTTCTCGGCCAGCCACACGATGTTGTTCTTCACCGTTTCCAGAGCCCTTACGCGGGCAGCTGTTCCGGCTCCGGCCTCCGGATACTTGGCAAAGAACTGCTCCATCTCCTCGAGCTTGGTCTGAGTGCTGAAGCGGGCTGTGATGGAGGGTATCAGGTTGCCCAGATAGCGCTCGTTTAAGCCAAAGCGATCCACCAGCCGCAGCCAGTTCTCCCGGACATAGTCCCAGACCAGGGACTCGCCCACGGGATTCGCGGAAATGTAGGTGAGGCAGGTGAAGTAGTCCTGACCCCGCACGTACTCCTCGTTCCAGGCAAGGTCAATGTAGCGTTGCAGCAGCCACGGAGACTGCACGGCGGACAGGCCATACATCAACTTGGACTTCTCGCTGGCATCGGCTTCGTTGACGAAGAGCTCCCACACAGCCTCCCAGACTTCCTGGTCGCCCACGGAGAGGATTCCGTAGTAATAAACCGTCTCCCGGACATCGGGCTTGGGACGATCTTCAGGCTTGGCCAGCCAGGTGGTGAACTGCTGTCCAGCTTCCGTGAGGCAGGACTCCAGGCCCAGGGAGCAGGCGGCACTCAAGGCGGTTACACGAAGGCGGCTGCAGGACGAGGCAGTTTAATAATCGATTTCGAGAATATATATTTTTAACTCTGGGGGAGATCCACTTACTTGTTCAAGTGATCCTCGCCCACCGTCCACGTCAGAGCCCTGTAAATGGGCTCGATCAGGGCAGTGGCGTACTTCTTGTACTTGGCATAGCTGCTGGTGTAGTACAGGGTCCTCTTCAGGGAGGTGAGACGCGTGGCGGCCACGCTCCAGGGAACATAGTCAGCCTCCTTGTCCAGATACCGGGTCAGCTCGAAGGCCGTTTCGTAGGGCAGCTGGGTGGAATCAGCCAGGGCGAAGGCGTCGTTGAGGAGGGAGGCCCTGTCGCCGGCGCTGAAGGAGCTCGGCTCGGCCACCAGCTGATCGGCCAGGGCGGACCACAGATCGGTCTCGTAATTCACCCGATAGTAGCCCACCTGATCGGCGTTGAACTTGATCCACTGGACGGCAGCCGGGACGGTTATAGTGACTGCCAAAGAAACATTCAGAGATCAGAGATGATGAGAGATCGAGTCCCGCATATAAATGGCACCACTTACTTTCGCTCTGGCTGTAATAAAACCAGGCACGCTGCACCTCCGACTGGGCACTGGTGGTGTATGTGATGGGGATCGACCAGCGGTAGCTGTGCAAATAATGTATGTGCGAAAATCGCGATCAGATACGATCTGAGCCATAAGTTCTGCTCCGAACTCACCTGAATTCCGAGGGCTCGTGATCGGCCTCATAGTCGTTCGGGTTGGACAAGAAGCGCTTCTGCGTCAATTTGTATTCCGTGTCGGAAACCTTCTCGATCGTGACCACCGGCAGACCCATCTGCAAAATGGATGAGATCCCCAAAACGAGTTGCAAAAAATATTCGCAAAGAAACCTTTGGATTTTGGTTTACCTGCACCGTCCATGTGAGCATGATATCGGTGACATTATAGTCCAGATCCAGCTTGTCGATCTCCGAGAAGAAGTTGTCTGTCTCGGCGGTAGAGTACTTGTACTCATTCAAGTAGTTGGTAACCGCCTGGCGGAAGGTCACCTCTCCCAGGAAGTCCTCCAACATGCGCACCAGTGAGGAGCCCTTGGAGTAGGTGATGGTGTCAAAGATCTCTGTGATCTGGTCGGGATTCTCCACTGTTTGGATGATCGGGTGAGAGCCCAGGGTTCCATCCAGAGTGAGCACGCCGTGCAAGGTGCTGATAATAAATTGATCCCGCTATTTGGGTTAAAGAATGAGATTAAAATGGGAATATGTTTGTTAGTTTTATATTAAAAACTTGCCATTTTCCATTCTGGGAAGACAGCATCCACGCCAAGGTACTCGATGAAGCTAGCGAAGCCCTCATTTAGCCAAAGATCGTTCCACCAGTTCATGGTTACTAAGAGAAAAAGTAATAATAATAACTAGAGTGTAAGATGAGTCATTGCAGGGTATCAACCTACCCAGATTGCCGAACCACATGTGAGCAAACTCATGGGCGATAACGCTGGCGATACGCTGCTTGTTGGTGGCCGAGCTCGTCTCAGCGTCGTAGAGCAGGGATGTCTCGCGGTAGGTGACCAGGCCCCAGTGCTCCATTGCGCCGGATACAAAGTCTGGAATGGCTGCCATGTCCAGCTTGGGCAGCGGATACTCGATTTGGAAGAAGTCAATATAGTACTCAATCACGCCCTTGCCCACGTCCACGGCAAAGTCCACCTTGTTGATCTGCTCGGGAGTGGCGTAGACGCTCATCGTGAAAGTATCCCCAATGCCATTCGTATCAATGTCCACCTGCTTGGCGGTGAAGTCGGAGACGATGAAGCAGGCCAGGTAGGTGCTCATGGGCACACTTCTCGCGAAGCTGACCTCCTGGAAGGCACCCTGGCTCACACTGGTGGCCACGTTCATGTTGGACAGCGCATGGTAGTCTCCCTCGGCGGGATGAACCAGCGTGATGGTGAACTCTGCCTTAAGAGCAGGCTCATCGAAGCAGGGGAAGGCCTGGCGGGCGTAGGTGGGCTCAAACTTGGAGGTGGCTATCCACTTGCGACTCTCGTCCTCCTTCACGTACGACGAACTGTACAAACCCACAATCTTGTTGGCCATGGAGCCCTCGAATCCGATATGCAACTGGATTACGCGGCCCTGAGTCAGCGGCTCGTTCAGCTGGAATATGAGGAACTCCCTGACGGCATCGAAGGATGTCTCCAGGACTTCCAGGGTATCACTGCCCGTATTCATCACGGATACACTCGAGATGTTCAGGTTAAGTGAGTGCAGCACAATCTTATCGGTTGCCTCCGCAACTTGAATGGTAATGGTCTCCTGTCCATTGAAGTCTCCGGTTTCGATGTTGGGGAACAGATACAGATCGTAGTGCGTGGGCACTAGGTTTCCAGGCAGCCTGTAGTCGATCTTCTCCTCAGGCGCTACTGTGGTGGCCGGAGATGCAGTCGATCCAGGAGAGGCAGTCGATCCTGGAGAGGCAGTAGACCCTGGACTCTCCGTCGATCCTGGAGCCTCTGTGGGACCTGGCTCTGCCGTGCTGCTAGTGGTGCCCGGATCTGCAGAACTCGTGGTGCCCGGAGCAGCCGTACTGGTAAACCCCGCCTCCAGCAGGTCCAGCTTCTCCTGGGCGTCGCGCAGGTCGCTCTTCAGGCTCGCCTTCTGGACGGCCAGGACGATGGTCGATACGGTGAAGGCGGTGAGCGCCAGGCTCAGGCCAATGGCCACCAGCTTGGCGGTGATAATCATGGCGACGGTCGCGTTAATCCAGCACGGGCCGCGTCCACGGCGAAACTGAGCGCTTCCCTGGCCGGCGGAGCGACAGGTAAGGTTGTCGGGGACTCAAGTGGGCCCCCTATATCTTAATTGGCTGCGTGCGTTGCAGATTGCTAATCTAATCGCAAGTCGATGAGCCGCCGAGCACGGTATTAGCCGGGACACGGGTGTACGTACAGTGTTCTCGGCTGACAATCGCCCAAATTTATGGACCGTGTCATGGCGCTTTGATTAAAGTTAGAAATGCCAAAGATCTGGCGCGTTTTCCCTCGAGCAGTGTCGGAATTCCAAGCTGGCCGCTGAGCCCCGAGGAACTCCCGGTGTCAAGGCCCATATGTGTGCGAAGTACGCAGCCTGCCGAGACGGCAGACCAATTGAGCAAACTTCGGCTACCTGCGGTCCCTTGAGGATGGTGCCGTCCCTGCCTGGTTCTGTTTTACCCGGCGCTTAGGTCCTAAAAAACCCTTTTCCGGTGCCACGGAAAGCCATACGAGAGACTGGCGGCGACCTAATTAGAGAATCGGTATTTTCATTGTGCCAAAACCCAAACATTGAAATTTCCGCACACGTTTTCGTGAGGCTAAGCCTGGAATTGACGTACTTATAATGACTTTGCCTTTTGTGCGATGGAAGCGGGAAGTTCTCCATATAATAAACGCACCTTAATTACTATATAGATCTACATTCAAGTACGGATCTTTGTTGATTTTATAACCGCTTGTTCTATTTTATCTTTGAAGTGCTAACGAGCGGCCATTATCAGGCTATTATTTTCAGGGTTAAGTCACGTTCAAGTTGAGATTTCATTTACTATCTCTTATACTTTTATTTGATTCAATCAAATTTAAGAATTTATAGCGGTTTAGCTTATCTTTGATTTGTTGAATTTGTTCAATTGAGTTAGGACAGTTTTATGATTGTGCCATACATTTTAGTCCATCTTTGAGCTATAGTATAGTATGAAGCCTTATATATGATTTTTAAGTTGTAGTTTTGTATTTGCTAAAATTAAATATTGAATTGAATAGATAAACTGTGCATCCTTAGAAAAAATATTTATTTGGTTTCCCGCATTTCCTGAAAATCCCAAAACATTCCCAGTCGGCACTAAAAAATCCAATCCATCTTCTAGATATCTGTCTCTATCTGCTCCTAATGATGTTGAACGTCATTTGGCCTAATCCGAGGTATTAACTTTTGCAATTCGAAAATACCAACAATTCCGGCTCCATGCCGAGGCCGAGGGGTTATTCTTCCCGGCTCGCCGGCTCACCACAAAGCGCAATTAATTTCCCAGATTATGGCCATGCTACATATTTACTGTTTGTCATATGTTTTGTTATATAATTGGCTTGGCCAGTTCAAAACAAAAACCCAAACAACCCCGAACCCGTATCCGAATCCGAACCCGAGTCCGAATACTATCCGTTTCGGGGCATTGATGCTGTGCAGTGGGAGTTCGGGAAATCCGGCAGGACTGAATGAAACCGGCTGGAATTCATTCATGAGCACGTCGGGCGCCGCTTGACATCTACCTGCCTAAGCGTGGGAAAGTTGCCCGAGGCAGGGATCCTCCAGGTAGACGCAGGAAACTGGGCTGCTCCGCAATTGCATCGCGGGCTGCCAGTGGGTTTTATTCGTCGCAGCGGGGAGTTCCTACACCCCCTGCCCATGCAAAATTTCCAAGTGGAAAATGGCAAATTTCCGGTTTTTTGGCCAGACCCGAATTTCCCACGGGCCGCTCCCAGGAGGGCGCCCTTCCCGCCGGCCGCCTTATAAGCGAGCAGAGCGCTCTGCCGATCATTCAGTCGAGCTAGCGACGTCAGAGAGACATCATCATCATTCTACGCATATCACACATATCAAAATAAGAAATGCTGTTCACAATCTGTTTGTTCCTGGGAGTGGCCAGCACCTTGGCCGGCGTCATGGACCCCATGAACTACTACCAGTACACCCAGTTCCAGGCCCCGCTGTCTTGGGAGGACATCTCCGCCAAGGGACTGCAACTTGCTCTGGCCAGTTGCCAGCACAGCTTCCAGTGGCAGCGATGGAACTGCCCGGCCACGGATTTCGTGAAGCGATCCACCAGTCCGGCGGATACCACGACGGATCGGGAGGGTGTCTATGTGACGGCCATCTCGATGGCGGCCATTGTTTACACCCTAACCAAGGACTGCGCCAACGGAGTCATCGCTGGCTGCGGATGCACGGAGAATGCCCTCAATGTGCCCTGTGCCCATGAGCCGGAGAAGGCTTTGGAGCAGTACGAGAAGCGATTTGGAACTGGACCGGGAGCCTCTGCCCACAACCAGCGGGTGGTGGGGGCCCTGCTCAAGGAGTCCCTGCAAAACGAGTGCCGCTGCAAGCAACCGGGACCGGCGCCGGGCCAATGCCTCGAGGAGGAGTGTGTGGCCGTGTTGAAGCCCTTCGAGAGCCTGGCCCAGGACCTGCTCAAGATGTACGACGACGCCATCCAGTTGGACAGCACCAGCAGCAACCTAAAGATCATGTGGCAAAACATTCCCCTCGACACGCTGGTTTTCATGGAGGACTCGCCCAACTACTGTGAGCCGGAGGCCACTGGCCGCTGGAAGGGCACCCGCGGCCGCCTGTGTTCCAAGGACCGGAGCAGCTCACTGGAGGAGCGCCTCTCCTGCCAGCAACTGTGCCGTGTCTGTGGCTACCGCGCCCGCTCCCAACACCTCAAGACCGAGCGGCGATGCAACTGCAAGCTGGTCTGGGGCTTCCGCCTGCAGTGCGATGTGTGCGTCCAGTTGGAGCGGCAGTACACCTGCTACTGAGAGTCCAGGAGGAAGGGGGCGCTGGTCGAGCCCCAGCAGAGATTACTCAACTACTATTTAAGTTAATTTATTTGTTCCCACCGCCTATTTATTGCCACAACAAACGCTATCAATAAACACATAAGATAATATTTATATAAACTTTTGCAATCACTTTCCTTGGCCTTGGGTTCCATAGCTGATTTCTGGAGAGGAAGCGAGTCATTACGCCACAGGTGTTGCTGGTAAATTATCAATACAAGCAGGTAAACCCAATGAAAAGTCAGTAAATCAACCCGATTTGTGCATATCTTTATTTCGAAGAACTTAAAGCCTAGAACCGTAACTTATTGCGTCGTGAGATGGTCTCGTGTTCTAGCTGATCCAGGTGGTCGGCTTGCCCTCCACCCGGTAGCCATTGTAGGCGGCAGCCGCGGAGGAGGCGGCGGCGGCCAGCTCGGATCTCCGACTCGGCTCGCCGGCCCAGTAGGAGGGCACTTCGTAGCTCTGGACCATCTTGTTGCCGTTCTTGATGGCCGAGATGATCAGCAGGAAGATGGCCAGCTTGCCCACCAGAATGGATTTTACTAGCAGGAGCTTAAGTTTGGTCACCAGGAAGGGAACGATGGCCGACTGGATGAGGAAGGGCAGTATGAACAGGGGCAGGACCTTGGTGATCATGTCGTACTTCTTGCCGCGACCTGAAGTATAAGGCAACATTTAATCATAATTATTTACATTAACTTGAGTGAGGGGAGACCCACCTTCTTCGCTGTTATCCGAGGTTAGCCAGCGGGCGGCGATAATCTCCTTGAGGTTCTCCCCATCCAGCTTCACGTGCACAATGTCATTGCTCATGTCCAGACTGACATTCAGCCCGGGGCCCACATGGTATCGCTCAATGCCCTCGTCCTCCTTGCCAGCCTCATCCGGCCGATCCGTTTCGGAATCCAAATCCTCGCGTCTCTTGTTACGATCCTTGCGCTTGCGTTTGCGTCGCTTTTTGCCCGCCGACGTTTCACTGTCGTCGTAGCTGGGCGACTCGGTTTGGGCCTCCAGCAGGGCCTCTGCATTGGCATCCTGTCGGATTTCCTCAGCCAGAATGTCTCCGGTCTCCAACTGCTCCACAGGATTCAGTTGAGCCTCGTTGCCCGCCATTTGAGGGGCACTTACGCGATCCCTTAGCCGCTTCTTGTACTCACTGGTCGTCTTGTTGCCCAGATAGGTGCTCTTGTAGTTCTTGTAGATGCCCATGAATATGTGCGAGTTCTTGCGCAACGCCTGCTTGTCCTCCGGCTCATAGCTGCTCGCCAGTCCCCGGGCCGCCTCCGTCGCAGTGGGCGCCTCTGGGGTGGAGGTGACCTGCTGGTCACTCCCGCTGGCACTGTCCTGGCCAGAGGCCAGCGAGCCGCAGAGCAGGCTCAGCAAAAGGAATCTCACCAGGCTGCTCATCTCCAGGTGACTGCGGAGTGTCTGCTGCAATGGCCAGCCACAAAATGTGGCACAAACGGCGGCGGCCAAGCGTTTTATCAACTCCGAAGAAAGCGGTGGAAATGCTGCAGCCAAGAAGCTGCGGAAAAGCGGCTGAGCAGCGTCTCAAGAGCCAGAGCTGGCTGCATTCTGAGGCTGGAATTGGCATTGGAATTGAGCACAGACAACTGGCAGTCCGAGAAGTTGTCGCTGCAACCAGTTACCAGTGGCTAGAACACGATTCTAGCGCTGGATCCTCTTCAATTAAGCCGCCAGCCGTCCGAGGCGACGTCTGTATTGCTGTGCTTAGCTTGTTGCTTAGCTGTCCCGCTAAGAAAATCTGGAGTAGGCCTGCGATTTCTCAGTGATCTCGCTCATTGATTTCTTTTAGCTCTAATTGCCCCTGGACCCCCAATGGCCATAAATAATTCCGCCGGCTCTCTAAATAGCCTGCTAACGGTTTGGCCACCGAAGGCTTCGGTCCGTGCCCCATTCTTTGCCCCGCAGCGACGCCTCCAATTAACATGGGAAAGTTGTTGACAAAATTGAGTTCGGATCGGTCTGAAAATCCAGAGTAGAAAGTAAATTCTAGTCGAACGCCGATCGTCGAAAAATCCGCTTTACGTATTTGGTCTCCTTAATTACTTTCACACAATTAGCCGTCAAATACTCCTCCAGTTCGCAGAAAATACAACAAATACGATTGCGGTAGCTGTGGCTATAGTTATGGCTTTATTTCCACCATAACTTGAAAGCCCGAGAGTGGTGGCCGTGTTTTTTATTTCCCCAATACACGTATCAATGTTCGATAATACATTTTCGACATATAAATGGCCAGCAGCTAATCTTATCTCTGGTCAAAAACAAAACTTGGCTAATCCCTTCTAGTTTAGGTAATACAAAGTGCAGGGAATAACGC
This sequence comes from Drosophila ogumai, assembly GCA_018904815.1. Taxonomy (NCBI): domain Eukaryota; kingdom Metazoa; phylum Arthropoda; class Insecta; order Diptera; family Drosophilidae; genus Drosophila; species Drosophila ogumai. Next base: position 30,417 of record JAEIIJ010010140.1, on the reverse strand, counting down.
AATTGCTTAGTCATAATCGCAATTTGTAGAAGTAAAGTAGGAGTAATAAATAAGATAAAGGCTGGTAGAGCATTCAAGAGAAAAATAAACCCCTACACATACATTTATTTAACAAATCAAATTAATTTTAAATATAAAGTAAAATATTACACCTTACTGGCATTCATCAAGGGTCTGACTCACTTGCTGTAGACATTTATTTTCCGTGAATGAAAGTGAATTGCAAGGGACAACCTAATGTATTCGTCAACGAAAATCCGTTATTCCGCTGTAGGCTGACTTAGTATTGATTATAAATTAAAATGCAGTACCTCGTTGTTAATTAGCTGATAAATCATAATCGGGCAGCGACAAAAAATGAAAGCGAATCGAAGTCTGAGGCGTCGACTACTTGGGTGCTGCCCTCAATATAGACACGCGTCGTGAAAGAATGCCCATGTCCATGTCCACTTCCAAGTTCCAATGCATTACACCGCCAAATGCGATGGGCCCGAAAAGGGTCGCTCGTCGTCAGTGAAAATACCGACCCATTGTATGCATATTCAAAGCGCTGCACTGCAAAGAATATTCTAATCTGACGGAATAATTAGATGCTTTCATTGTAATTGAAATTGTACCTGCAAATTGTGGATGTTTTTATAGCCCTGAAACATAGGAATTGCTAAAAGCAAAAAATATATTTCTATATTGTGTAAGTTTACGTAAATTAAGGGGAACAAAACCCACAAACGACAATTTTTTTGTGGCCGCGGTATAAATAAGTGGTGAATGGAATTTTAGATTGTACATTTTATTTTTGTGGGTTTTTTTTTCAGTGCACCTAGTCATTTTGGGTGTCTGACTGCCCGGTGGGGGCAGCAGACTGTATGGATGCGGCACGATTTGCTTGTTTTGGCGCACGTTCGTGCGACGCTGCGGCTACGCGATGTCCGGCTGCCGAATTTCAAGTAGCCATCCAGTGGGCCGGCCGAGACCCTCGTCGATAAAAGCCAATGTCAATGTAAGCCCTTTACTCAATTGTTCACCAGTGTCGGAGCAGTGCAGTGTCAAGCGGATTACCGGATACTCAAAAGACTAAAAGACTACCCAAAGGACTAAACTATCATCGAATCGCAATGGCCGCCAACCAAAAGATTGTGTTTGCTCTCGTGTGCCTGTTCTTGGCCTGTGATTTGGCGTTGAGTCAGCAGCAGGCTGCCAACAGTTCGGATGCGGAGTCGGATGTGACTGGTTAGTGAAGGAAACTACAAAGAAATCAATATATGTATATAGTGAGCCAGCTAATGACCTATAAAAAAGCAACAAGAGGAATTGAAGAATTGATTGAAGTTTAAGTGACTCTTTTATAAAAATCTCCCAAATCATACAAGGAATTTATTAATACAAAAAATATTCCACCTGAAAATACTTAATTTTGTTAATTCTAAGTTGTGTTTTCTTTTGTTTCCCCTTCCAGAGAGCCGCACCTTTGGCCACCACTTCCTGCGTCGCATCAGCTTTGCCCTTGTGCCCGGCGCCTTTGTGGTGGGCGTGATCACCACCCTGCTGGCGGCCTTGACTGTGGTGTCCATTAAGGGTCTGGGCGTGGGCGTTATTCTGCTGGTGCTGGCCATCGGCCAGATGCTGTCCCGCGCTCTGCCCGTTCAAGCAGCTGCCGCCTATGCCGCCGCACCCGTTCCGGCTCCAGTGCCCGTGGTCTACTCCCACTCTCACACCCAGCAGCCCGTGTGGCTGGAGAAGGAGTGGTAGATCCTGGCGGAGATACCAATCCCCTGGCTGGACGAGGAAACGAATCAATAGAGAAAGCTAGCTGGTAGCGGGCCAGGAGTCACATTTACCTCAGCCTCAGCGAGCATGCAACCAAATAATAATTTAAGTTTAGTTTAAATTATTTATTTAACTTATTTATTTATTGCAAGTAAATTATGACAGAAAACAAAATTCAGCAGAGAATTTAATGAATGCACGAAATTAGTCTGCTGTCTGAAATATATAAAAATGTTTGGCAAACGAGTTTCTAATGTGAAATTTAATTATTCTAAATATTAAAAAACCCAATCAGAAATAATACATGAATTACACAAAAGTTTTAAGGCTTCTGAAAGACATGTTTTGATATTTAATAAAAAAAATTCGGAACCAAACAAATAATAAATCAGCAATCAATAAATTTTCTACCCATGATTATGGATTTTCGATTGATTTCGTATATTTCCCACTGCTATAGAAAGTGAAATTTCTACCTCATTTCGAATTCTGTGGAGGGCGTCCGTGATTTACGGTTCTTTTAACTGCTCTTCCGCAGCGTCGGCGGCGTTGGCGCGTATAGAAAGTCAATTGAGACTCCTCTCCGATCCAAAATAATCGAAATGGGTCACAGTTAGGAGAAACACTACCCACACCAACACCGATAATTAGCCGGGCACGGATTTCTCCTTGACGATATGATAGCCAGCCACTCATGCCTCATTATGGTTATAGACTAATTAATTAACTCTCGCTTGATCCGCCAGCACTTAATTCAAAGCGAATCACTTTTCTAGTCATCCAGCCGATCGATCATCTTGAATCCGGCTTCAATTGTTCCACTTTGTGGCAATTTTCGCAATTTTGTCGACTGTCAACAAAGAAATGCGTCTAATGAATACACTTGCAGCATATTTACGAGCCAGAATTAATGGTTGCAAGTCATAAAAGAAAGAAAAAATGGTAATAAATTGGATTTATAAAGATTTTAGGAGAAAACCTCAAGCACATAATAAATATTTTAATAAGCTTAAAACAATTGGATACATTTTTAAATTGAATAAACAACATAATTCCTCAGAAAATGTTGCTTCTGAATATATTTATTAAATATTAATTAATTATATATTATTAAAGAAACTCAAAATAATTAGAAAAATAATAAACCTTAGAACTTAACTAACTAATATAATCCTAGTACAAAGAACATGCCTGAAAGATAAACCCAGACTTTAAGTTATCAGTTTTTCCATTTTATTTTATAAGAAATTCGCAACCGAAAAGTAAATAAAGGCTTACATTTTAGTTAATTTTTTTTATGACCACTATAAATGTACTATATTATTTAATGAATACATAAAACCTACTAGAACAACTTTTATAGGCACCTAATTTTAACGTGCCTCGTGCTCAGCGATCTGTTCTCCCCTCCGATATGAGGTGTGAAATTTCTAATGTTCAGCCAATAACTGGTGCATCGAGTTACTTTTACTTGCAGACGCACTGCAGCTGACCCAGTTGCTCCACGCAGACTGGAACATGAGCCAGGTGCGCCAGATCCGCACAGATCGAAGAGAGAACTGATTCTGGGAGAGATTAGAGCCAGAATTTCGGCTGTAAACAATCGAATGCATCGGCCATAAGTCAGGCAACTGGGGCAGGTGCGGGTAAGAGACTCTGCCGCCGGGTGACCCGCTGAACTAAATCCAAGAGCCGAGCCAGCCGAGCGTTGGCGATCTAGCGGAGCAGCAAACCAGTTGCTTGGCCGGAGGAAAGTAGTGGTCAGACAGTCCGCAGCCTGGGATGACGGCGGCTCTTGGCCAAGCGGTGCATTCAGTTTTGCACTGTCACTGCTGCGGTGCAGTTGTGTTGTGTTTGCAGGAAAATTAGCCGTACTTTGAAAATGACAGCTGGCTCCTCAAGATCCTTGACCTTATCCTGGCATGTCCTCCTTGGACTCTGCCTCTGTCTCTTGCTCAGCCTCCATCTTTCACTTGGCCAAGATGCCGCTGCCCATAGTGGAGTCATGAACCCGATCATGGGCCGCAGTCAGGCGGCAACGAATAGTGTGTCATACTTTAGGGCGTCGATTCCAATGCGGATCTACGAGTGCCTGCGCGAGTTCAGCATGCTGCACTGCACCAAGCTGTATGTACTGCAGAAGATGGAGGAGCGGACCAAGATGCCCAGCACTGGCAACCTGACTCGCGACTTCCTGGATCAGTTCTTCGGCGAGGAGACCCAGATGGGCAGCCTGGTGGCCAAAAAGTACCTCAGCATGTCCGAGAAAGAGCTTAACCAGCGGCTGGTGGTCAACTTTCAGCGGTTCTTCAAGCACCGCGATCTCAAGCTGCACTTCCTCAACGGAATGTTGGTGAAGATCGTGCCCAGCAAGGACAACAAACTCAAGTTCTCTCTCAAGAAGGGTGAGTGCCTGGGAAGGGGTTGCTAATATTTTAAGTATTTGCATTCCATAGCTGAGTTATAATTTATTTTCTTCCATATCTGACCTTTTGCTATAAATTTAAATTCATTCATTTCTTTTCTATGAATAGCTTTTAATTTACTTTCACACATTGTGTCTCTATTCTGACATAACAAGTTCTGCCAGTTCGGTTTTGAGCTTTGATCGTGGCAAAATATTCAACGCATGCGCGAAATTGATGGTGGGATGTCTATGCAAGGGATTTTAATAGAACGAATATTTAATAACTTTAGCCACCTCAAAATTTATCTTTTAATGCTGTTCTTTAGCTCACATTTAAATAAATCAAAACAACATTTAGCCAGTAAGCCATTTCGGCTTCACAACTTCATATTGAAATCCTTGCCTGGTGTAGAGGAATACTCACTTGTATTTGGAATGTTGTTTCGGAAATAGAATAAGTTTCACGTTTAACTAGAAAGATCTTCTCGAAGGTCAAGCCAACTAACTAAAATTTGTATTTAACTTCATGGAACTCCTTGAAAACTATATCCGCAACTGAACTGTATAACTCGATTTATAGAATTTGGATTAAATTATTGTGAGTAGGTAGTTTATTTAAAAAAATATATATCATAGGTTTTGAAAAACAATTATAAATCAAAATATAGCATTGCGTTTTAGCTAAAAATATATAACAAAATCTATGATCGGATAACATTTAATTCTCTACTTTTCAAATGATTAGATTATAAACTCTAACACAGTAACACTTTACGAATTAAATCAAATGTTTTTTTGGATCAGTTACAAATTGTAACTTACAATTCTAAAAACTTGAATTTTCCCAAAAATAATAAATTAAAATAAAAATATCAAATTGAAGCAAATAATTGTATCCCTAAGTGCCTAAGCTTCCTTTCTCGTTTCAGCTTCAAAATCTCGTGTGGGACGAGCCCGGAGACGTGAGACTGAGGAGATGGACCTCAACCTGATCAACCTTCCGTCCATAAGCGGCGGTGGCGTCAACAGTGGCAGCGTGGAAAACTATGAGCCAGAGCCGGAGGGCGATTCCAAGCAACAGGGCTTGGGTGGCGGAGGCGGTGTGGCCGGTGGCGATGCCGGTGGTGGGGGGATTTTGGGAAAGCGCAAGAAGAAGAACTCGTACAAGGTGACCATGATGCAGGTGGCAGTGCCCATGCTAATCTTCCCCGTCGTCCTGCTGGGTAGCCTTCTGCCTTTTATACTGCCGGCGCTTAAGATGGCCACCATCCTGTCGCTGGTGTTGAACAATGGAGCTTTTATGGCGGCCTTAATGTACGCAGCCCGGACGCAGTTCAACACCCACGAGGAGCAGCACATCAGCTACAGTTAGTGTCCCAAGTCCCTAGTCCCTAGACCCGCTATTCCAATAAAGGCTGTCTCCTGTGTTATGGCTTCATTTCTTCCAAGTTCCTGAGCTTCCTTATTGTGGATTTCGGATTCGGTTCTTAGAAAAGGTAAAAAACTACTATTCTAAAATAATATTTTTTACAAACAAGAGTTTTTCTAGAGTTTTTGAATTCAGATTTAAGTAAATTGTTTAAAATTGTTCATGAAGATGAATCATTTTTAAAGTTTCGATATAATTTTGCTTTCAATGAAACTTTAAGAGTAAAATAACCACTTTAAACCGAAGCACCTCGCCAAATGTAAAACCACCGCTCATTAGTTTTTTATAATTTTTTTTTTAATTTTCAACAATAGTTGGCTTGAACCTAAATATTTCGTTTTTGACCTAAATAACTAACACAATGTACACACACATAAAAGTCGATGCTTAAAGTAGGGCTTAGCAGGTACGCTTAATTCTAGAACCTCTTGCGTAAATATACAAATATCAATAGATAGGGACAGAGATAGGGAGGGAGGGTTGTGGGAAGCAGCCGTGTTCAACGTCCCTGAACGACGATTGCCAGGAGGGGGACTTTGAGGGGTATTTATAGGGCTCTGTTGCTGCGAAAAAGTTGCTTTGACTAATCTCGAATAGTTTTTTTCAGTTGGTTGTTGTATTTGGAATTGAAGCCATTGATATATAAGATGCTTCTTGCCGTCATCGGGTCGCCATATCAGACTCCCCAGTGTTTCCTCTGTCGGTGTTACGTAGATCTTCCTAGGTTGCGAACAGTCACCACTTATGCGTAGGCAGTACGGAGAATAGGCAATTAATATAATTAAATACTGCAGACCCGATGTGGCAGCAAGAAGGCTGTTCGTTTGGGCTAACCACCGCTCCAGCAGACCCACTTCCTAGTCCTGCTTGCACTCGGACTCCTTGTTCACCACGTTGGCCCCCTTGCGGTCCTCCTCGCTGATGTCCTTGTCGTCCCAGCCCCAGATGGCGTGCTCCTCCAGCTCGTGGTCCAGATGGGCCACCAGCTCGCTGGTGGGAATGGCATTGTTGTTATTGGCATCCAGCAGGGCGGCGATATGGGATCCATCGCCAGTGCGGAGCACTCGCTTGTAGACCATCTCCTGGGACACGAACTTCAGATCGTAGGCTTGTCCTGTAAATAAAGTTGGTATTCGATTAGAAAATATATTCCAGATCCCGGGGGAGGCTGTGATCTTACCAATCTTGGCCATAACATCGATAAAGGCCGTCGTCCAGTTGAAGCTGTAGGTGCCCAGCTCGGCTGCCTTGTAGTCCCAGGGGAAGACGTGGTGGTAGTTGTGCCATCCCTCGCCAATGGTCAGCGTGGAGACCAGCTTGTTGTTCATGGCGCTCACATTCACATCGTAGGGCTTCATTCCGTAGAAGTGGGCGGCGCTGTTTACCAGCCAGGTGAAGTGCAGCGACAGGCAGAAGCGCAGCATGGAGCAGGTGAAGAAGCAGACGCGCAGCGAGCTGCCCATCACGTAGTAGGGGAAGATCATGGGCAAAACGAAGCAGCAGATGGGCATCACCACGAAGTACATTCTGTTGGGTGGAAAAATATGAGTAAATGGGTATAATAAAGTTCCTAGCTGGGTACTCACTTCTTCTGGAACATCACCACGGGATCCTGCTCAATGTCCTCCATGGAGATCTGCTTGCCCTTGCTGGTCACGTCGGGGTGCTTCTTGCACATCAGCCATCCCATGTGGGCGAAGAAGAAGCCGCGGCGGGAGTTGTGGGGATCGGCGTGTGTGTCCGTGAACTTGTGGTGCACGCGATGGTCGCGGGTCCACTCCCAGATGCTGTTCTGGAAGGCCAGCGACTGGCACAGCATGAGGAAGATGCGCAGCGGCAGCTTGGCCTTGTAGGCTTTGTGCGACCACAGACGATGGACTCCGGCCGTGATGCCCAGGCCGCCGAGGAACATGCTAAAGTAGACTGCACAGGCGGAGGAATTCCAGAATTAGCAAGGGATAAACAGCACCCAGTGATACCCAACTCACCTGGCAAGAGCTCCAAGTAGGCACTCTCCGCGAAGATAAGGTACAGGCCGTAGAGGGCCATCGAGTGGAGCACGACGAAGAGTCCCACGTTGCGCCACACGATCTCCATCTCGTAGGGCTTTTCCGCCGACTTCTCCAGCTTCTTCGAAACCTTCGGGGCAGGCGCGGCCACGGTGTTGGCGGTAGCGGCGGGTGTGGCGGCCATCTTGTTGTTGTTGCCATCGGCAATGGCCGTCTCGGCCAATATGAAAGTGCTGCCTATTATGTTGGGCGTCATCTGTAAGCGAAAGCGGAAGGAGTGCATATAGACACTGGTGACTACTATTGGTATTCCGCAGCTTCCGTCCTGATTTACGACCTGTCACACGAGACGCCTTTGTCTTCTCAACGACTCGCAGAAGCCATCAATCAGTGGGTGCTCATTCGCATGCAGGGCATGCTTCGCAACGGCTCTCCATTTGGAAGGCATCCCCAGCTGCACGACTAATTATGGACCACAATTGAGGTGAGTGCGAGCGGTAGGTAAACAGCCAAAGCCAGGTAACCAGGTAAGAGAGCTGCTCGAGCGACCTTCGGCGGTTGGCCAGCCTCAATGATACTCGAAACTGATACAAAGATAGCAAGCCGGAAGCGCGAAAAGAGAATTCCGAATAAAACGGAATCCGAAGCCAAAGCAACAAAATCCCCGCAGAAAACAATCAATAATTTTGTTTTTATGTTGTACACGGCAAATGATATATTTGCATATCCATTCTTTACAAACATTTGGGGGTCCATCAAATCTATTTTTGAAAACCAGAAAAGGTTGTTCGAGAAACCAAGAAGTTACGAAAAGTTCTTTTATTAATCAGAAACTTGTAGAAGACTCGTTGAAGATTTTGTGAGATAAGGGAGTTGGAAAGAAAATAACGATCTAGAAAAGGTGTTTCGTCAACTTTGAATTCAGCTTGGAAAATTATTTAAACTATGGCTCGAAAGTATATTGGAAAATGGGAAAGCTTTTCCAACACTAAACTGATCTTTGGTCACCATGGCTGCTCATTCCAAGGTGGACCCTAGACATTTGCAATTGAGGCAGTCGGAATAAACCGCATTTGATTAGTTTTGTTAATTATTTATGAGCTACATAGGCCTAGGGTCGCAGGGTTCATTGATTAATATTACGCATACGCCTTGAGGGTTCATTGGGATCGATTCGCAACAAAAAAATGCACTTTTAAGCGGTGTAATTCATGCATTTTGAATACTTATGCATCGAAAAGTGTGGCGACACCTGATAACCCACTCCCAACGAACGATCTTCAACTCTCTGGACTGCCAGACTACTAGAATGAATGGATGGCTAGTTGGACAACCAGTTGACCTCAGAGCGGCCTCATGATTCGCACCGTCTCGAAAACAAACTATTCTTATTGGCCTGGGGTGCTGGAGCTTGTGGCTTCGTGCATAGATTTTCAGCTATTAAATCGTTGCGGTTCAATGGCAAGTCGTGTGCTTTAAATTTTATTCGCCCGGTTAATACTGCTGGCCTTTTGGCATTGTAAAACCTCTGTAAGCATAAGCTAAGGCGGAGCACTTGCCAGTCTAGGATGCGCAGAAGCCACTGACAATGGCTAATGTCATGCAGGTGCCACGCGCTGCCAGAATCAAACTAGTTTCGGTGGGTCTTTGGCTTGGGTCCCATCTCGGCGTGGATGAGTCCAGCGCTCAATCATCCTTACCGGAATATTAGCATAGTTAAATAACCGCGATAAATTTATGTATAGAACTGCTTTTGTTTCGGGTTCTCCGAAGACCGATCAAGGTTGATGTTGCCAACGGGTTTTGGGGGTTTTGGCGTGGCTTCGCATTGGGTTTGGTTTTTTAGGTTTTTTCTTGGGTCTTGCCTAGGCTCTCCGTCCGCCGAGACGAACTGTGGCTGACCACGTCACAGATCGGACAGAGCAATAGTAATAAATAAAATGCGAAAGCGCTGAGCTTTGGGACCTGACTCAAATCTAATGCCGGACTGTGATTGATACCACGGGAAGAGCTCCTCCATTGATCGAATCGGGCAGCGCACGCAGCCGGCGACGTCTGGCGCATACGAAAAGCGCCCGGCCGGACCCAGACTCGCACCCAGAACAGAAACTGGGAACGTGACTCTGGTCTGGGCGCGTCTACAAATCTCCGGGCCTATCTATCCATCTATTCAGCTATCAGATGCCCGATTTAATATGCTTATGGCCGCATTATGCGTGGCATCCATACTCATTATCGCCTACTTAAGCCGCATTCGCAATTAGCGCGTGCGGCTAAGAGCAAAGATATCGGGTTCGATCGGAGTCTCCTGGATCAGGCATAGAATTCCATTCGCTCTGTTTAAGGCTAGCATAATTTTAGTATTATGAGGGCTACGTGAGGCGTCACTGGCTTCTCGATATGGACTTGCGTCAGCGGCTTTATAGAGTTCTTTTCATAAACATATTTATTTGCTCGATGGAATGCTATTTCCTATCGGTGAATCACACAGCCTGGAGGGGATGGTGAAGTGCCATCGATTGATGTTGAAATTCGGCCGAGACTGAGACTTTTATGATAGTTTCGATGACTTCCGCAATGCAAAGTCGGGCCAATAAAACTATTTTTTTGGCACACAATGACTCTTCTCTGATTGTCTCACACTCACCTTTAAGGATTGAGTTGCGGCAAAAAAATGTGTGGAAAATCCGCAGGGGGTCACTAAAATCCAATCAGTTCGTTTCGTACACAACACACTTGATCACTGTTTACACCAGAGTTCGTTTCGCAGTCCCACGAAAAGGACTTGTGGTTTTTATTCCGCTTTTCTGGCCACGACACACGGCACGTCCACGGGGCGCGATGAATGCACGGCGTATGAGGGATCGGAGCGACTGGCAGTGCTTTTTAAGCGCCTAGTCCAAAGAATTTGCACGGCACCGCGATTGGATCGATCGTTAGACGCTGAGACGCTGAGCTAAGCCGAGCTGAACCGAGCTGAGAGAGCAGGCGGAGACAGTGCCTCAAAAGTTAACCAACACCGAAATTTAAAGCGTCTCTCTGCGCCGACGTCGCCGATTCTTGGGCTTCAGGCTTCGCTTCGGATCGTAGCGTTTCGGATCGGATCGGCTTGGATCGGCTCGGATCTTGTATCTTGGATATACGGGGCCGGGGTCGCCTATTCCATGGTTTATGCTAGTATGCGTCTTGGTAATATTCGGCGCGTGGCTGTCGGGCAGCTTTGTTTGTAGACTTTTCGACCACCACCTAGAATATCCAGATCACTTGCACTTTCCACGATACAATCGATTCGAGATCGGGGCCTGGGGGAAATCCCTTGTTGAATCGTTAATGGCCCCCCTCACGTATGCTGCCGGGAAAACGTAGTAGATCCACAAAGATTTTTGCCAGCTTTTTGGCCAAGTTTATGACCGCGGGTCAAGCGGCTTGAGACATCGGTCAAGTGAGCTCGGCACGTCGCTCGGCGATTTCTTTTTCGGTCTCTCAACTGCCTGCTAATGAAGTGCTTCTTCGGAAACATGTTTTCCAATCGGCATTATATAACGTTCTTAATTCACTCCGGATCTGGGCCATATATAACGCGATGTATGTCAGATGCCAAACAGTTAACCAGTTTGCCACCTCGGCCTTGCGATACAGCGATGCTATATACATGCATATTCAAAACTTTTTTGACGAACTGGTCACAGATTCTAATTGGTTTTTTTTTTTCCAAGCATTTTCCTGCCGCGTGGCCGACATTTTATAGCTGTTTAGTCCGTCCCAATATTTGGCCAGCAAACGGGTCAATAATTGCCCGATTCTTTGTCAAGTCGCTGGGCAAACAGTCCAAGAAAAAAGCACCGAAAAAGAGACCGAGTGTATTGACAGTTTTCGCGCTCATAATTGCCGGGTTTTCACACCAACGCGCCACGGCGCAAAGTTAAAATGAGTTGTGTCTAATTTTGTTTAGTGGCGGCCACTAAAATTGTTTGCCATCTGCCAAAGGCGGTGTCAAAACCGCAAGAGCATCGTCATCGCCATCGCCATCGACATCTTGGCCCCTTGTGGCAGCTCGGCCGAAGGTCACAGTGGGGCATCATCCTATGCATAGTGGTTACTTACTGGCTTACATAGTTTTCAGAGTGGGCAAGAACCGGTTAACCCGACCTCAAGTTTCCAGTGATTCCCTACCGAAGTGGCCGTAATTGTATTACACTCGAAAACAAAACTAAACTATTATGCTGTGATTTTATTGCTTTCGATACCAATCAGCATAATGCCGGTGTTTATTTTCAACACGTGCCTACTAAAGAGTCGTTAAAAAACTAATAAAATTGGCAAATAACACATCCTAAGACATACATTAAAAAATGTCAACTAAAAAGTATATAATCGATATTTTTAATATTTGTCACCCTTTCCTTGGTTGTTTATTCCAGCAAATACTTTTATTTTCACACCATATAATCAATCATTAAGAAAACAATTACTTTTGGGGTGAAAACATTTCCTGTCGAAAAGTCAAAACGATTTTATGATCCACAAAAGTTGTAAATAAGTAAAGTGGGAATTTTAACAAAGATTTATTTTCCTTAAGTTTAAGTGCTAAAATAATTAGAAAATCCACAATTACCACATGTTCGGTAATAAATAAATATAAAACAATGCCGGCTTTTTCCGTAAATCAACTGAGGAAATTTCCCTTAGCTGGAAACCAATAAGAGGAAGAGCTATTAGTTGCAGTATTTGCATAAGCTGACGGCAAAAATAGATTTAAATCCAGTTTTTATTATTAAAGCCGACTAAATATGGAAAATAAGTGTTCTCAGTGAGAATTTTGAGCAAACTTTTCCTTTCAATCGAGAACCAAGTGCCACTGTGCGGCACTTGTGGAAAATTTAAGAGTCAAGTGCCAAAATGCAACTCCCTCGCTGGGCCGCAAAAGCCTTCCTCGATAATGGCCGAAGTGGTATTGAAAAATCCAAGATGGAATTAAAAAGGCTAGCTAAATGCCCGTCATTGCGGTCGTTGTGTGTGGTTAAAACCCATGCACTTGTGACTTGCAAAACGGCAGTGGCAGTGGCATCTTAACAAAATTGGTGGCAGTGGCGGCGGCGGGTCGTGAGCTGGCCAGCCAAGGTCAAGCCGTGTTCTTGGCGAGTTCTTGGCGAGTTCTTGAGTCGCGAAAATTGCACAATTACCCATAAGTACTCTTATTATGCAAGTGCCGCAGCACGTCTCGCGTATGGATGGCCCCGTCTTAGCCTGGCCCTAACCCCTGGGGCGTAGCCAGCCGTGCAACTCCGCACTAACTTAAATTAAATTTCACTGAGCTAGTGAGGCAATTGACTCTGGCCCGCAGCCCGAACTAATTGCAGCTAATTTAAATGCAGGCCGGCGGCTGTTGCGAAAAGTAACGAAATGACGCATCTTTCTGGTGACAAATTGGCCGTCGCTGAGCGGAGCGTTTTCAAGTGCAAAGTGCGTGAAAAATCGAATCAGTGCCAGTCCCAGTCCTCCAGATGCCGGCGATCGCTTTAACCAAATGCTTATGCAAATATCTGCTTATACAAATATCTGATGTGCCGCAGGAAGAGCGCAATGTCACGTCAACAAACGCCTCAAATGTGCCATGAAAAATAATAACGAAATCAAACAAAGGCCTCATTACATATCCGTAGCTGTACTCCGTACCCACTCAGATACAGATACCAAAACAAAGGCAGATAGATACAACTTACACCCAAAGAAACAGATGAAGAGAACAATTGGAAAATATATACCATTCACAGATCCATTCTAGTTTCCCCGAAGAAGTATTTAGTATTACAAAAAATAATACCATTGTTTTTCTGTATTTTTAAAATAAGATATATTATTAGCTCATCTACAAATCCTATATTTTCTTTTCCGTGTAGATACAGATATCGAAAAAGATAAAGATGTTTAGGCTCGTATAAGGGGAACAGCTTAAATGGATTCCCAGGGCAATCCCGTGTGGACTTTGCAATACCGATCCCATTGTCACTTGCCACAATTCGATCAACGTAATTTGCATAAAATATGTTAATACTCTTTTCAGAATACATTTCTCTCAGCACACGCTTCTGGCGGAGACTTGTCTATTGCCCGAATGCTGTTGACCAACTTGGCGATTCTCAGGCCGTGCGTCTGGCCAATTTATCAAACATTGCTTTTACGACTTCGAGGTGCTTGTCAGGCTGTGTACAAACGAAATCCATTAGGGTTTAGCACAAGATAATAAACCTGTACCCCTATTTTTAGACTATTCTTTCGGCCACAAGCTCCGCGCCCATTCATATGGATTCTCGTGGCTGGCACGTTTGAATGTTTGGGTTTGAATGAATAAAATTTATTTAACCAATAAAAACGCAGTCATAGTTCATTTCCGTTCGATTTCAATTAATTATTTGTATTGTTCACTAATCATATTTTCTGAAAAGTACTATTTTTCAAAAACATTAAAATTAAGCATAAACCAAGTGTTGTTTATTCTGTATCTAAGAATAGCTTTTGTGGTCGTAACACCACTAAAACATGAATATTTAAATTATTCGTTTAATGACCAAAATGAAAAACTAAACCAACTAGCTCGGTGACATTGGCATTGAACGAAATATATCCTCGAGAAAATTGTAGGCTCGTAACTCAGTAATTAAAACGCATTAGCCCTAAGTTTATGACCCATTACGAATTGTTAGTACCCAAAGTAATCGGAAAATGAAAACTTCAAACTAACACGAGACAGTGGGAATTCCCTGCAAAGCAACTCGAATATATCGCCAGAATTCTTGAGAAGCTCATAGGGCATTGGCCAGTCGAGCCGCGAAGGCGGGAAGCTTTTCAACTGCCAAAAATATAAGAATAAGCCATGCAAAACATTGATAAGCCATAAAACGAATTGGAGTCGCTGAGCCGCAGAAATTAGCAAATTAATCACGTGCCCGAGACTTTTTCTGCTCGCCCACGCCCGAAATTTTGTCAGTAGCATTTATATATATACTTTTTTCAATTTTTAATTTTCTATTTTGGCGCTACGGCCCGGTGGCAAAAGCATTTCCGTACACTCCACAGAATCTCGCCCCGGCCCAGAGGGAAGTTGGCTAAGAAGTCGTCACCAAGTGCTCCGCTCGGTGCGGCTTGGATTGGCCTGACTTGGCTTGGCTTCATTTGGCTCTTTTCATTAACAACTCGATCATGATCAGCATCGGTAAGGCCGAGAGCCTGCTTAGAATTCTGGGGGAGATCGGAAACCTGCTTGGCGTTTTAAAATGCCTTCGGCCCGGCCGCAGATTTATATATTTCGGGGTTTCTATTCTTGACTTCTCGCCGAGTGTAAGTGGATTTGCATAAATATGCATGTGTTTCCAGCGATCACTGGTTGCCAACCCACTCCACTTCGTTCCCGAAGCCAGCCAAGCTTTGGTTGTCCGTTTGGCCCTTATTTATTTTTCGTCTGGTGAAACCTGTCGGGCAGCTCCATAAACCGGGGGCAACTCACTTAACACCCCTTCTGGCCAACGATATCAGTCAAGGCAAAGTTAAACTAGTGCCCAGATATATGCGTCATAAAATAATCAAGAACTTGGGTTGCGCGAGACAGAGATCCGATCTTCTGATTAGGCAGATAATTTTAGATTCTAAGACCCAGGAAATAAGAAATAGGACAAGATCTGCGGAGCTGTAGGGGGTTTTTAAGTCTATAATTTAAATGAATTCGTTTATGAAAATTGATTTTTTTAAATTAATTAATCAGAAGTAATCATTGCTACAAATTTTTTACTATATTATTATCTGCATTGATCTATTGATCATTGTAGAATTTCCCTTGTATTGTGTACTATGAGCCAACTTACAAACTAGGTATATTTTTCTTCCAGTTCTTTATTATTATTTAATCAAAATTCAGGGTTAAGAACCACCACGCGTATAAGCCATGAAATCGGACCCAGCTAGTTAGCGGAATCTCTTTGGGTAAATAGCCATTTATTTATCTTAAATCACATTATAGGAAATTCTATATATCTGGCCGCAGAACAAGTTTCGGACAACACGAGACCACTGCCACCTGTGAGCTCACAGTGTATAAATATAAACGCTGGAATCTGAAAAAGAATGAATTATGCCCCCTTCCCGATCCCCATTTACATTTAACCTCGTGACCTTTTGGCGCAACGTTGACAGGGTTCCAAGGCTCTTCTCTTATTTGATCGGATCGAATGGATTCCAATTCCGATTCCAACTCCTCCGACTAAAAGGTGTGCTTCACGGTATTCTGGTTCCCCCGCCTCATTACACATTACGGCCGGTGGAGTTGGCCCAGACCAGACTTCCGCTTTGGACTCTTCCGCATAGATGTAACAGTAAACAAGTTGGGCCCGGACCTCCGGCGGTCCGATCAGCTCGGTCCGACCCCCAGTCCCCCAGCCCCGGCAATTAAATTATGTAAATGGAAACAAAGCCAAACAAAAAGGCCAATGCTGCGCGAAAAGACGCCAAGCGACCTAAGCTAACCTCGCGTTTGTCTGTGTTGCAAATGAAGAGATGAAGACCGCATTGGAGCTGTGACAGCGAAGAAAGATCACACAGCATCCGGAATACCCTCACTGCAAGGTGAGCAAATAAAGCTAACATAATAAATGTACATATATTCGCTATTTTTGGGTATGTTCTTACCTTGGCGATCAGATGTGGACTCCCTCAAGGTAACTCTTAATGTAAAACACTGAGCGCTTTTAATTGCGAATAATAATTGCGAATGTCCATACACTTAGTTGTAAATCCAATGAATTCGGGTTTCGTAAATCGTAAATGCGTGAATGTTTCTGCATAAATGAATTTTATAGAATAATGTAAGGGAAAAGAAATGAGAAATGAGCAGGCAGCTCAATTTCTAATTAGTATGTTAATATATCCCCACGGCCAAGGCTAAATAAAGTGCTTTACCGATGGCTTACATTATATTTTGTTGCATAAATGCATGAATAAATTAAATATACAATATTTATAATTATTTGGTAAACAATTTTAATGAAAGGGAAATTATACATATAAATACACAATCAGATAATAAACCTACTAAACTTTAGAACCTTACAAACATCCCAAAAAGTAGTGATACCTTTCCGGCTAGGGAAACCAATGGAGTGAACCCCAAAGTCGATGTGCCGTCTCGGCTGCTTCTTCAGATGGCTGATTAAACATCAGGAAATACAAAATGCTAAGCAGGCAAAAGCAAATTGTAACAGGGCCCAAAGACAGCCGCACAGCAAACGAGTTCTCAGGCCAAAGGCGACCGAAGCGTTTGATAAGCGGCCAAAACTCGTTCGTTCGCACCGCGACCGTTGCGGAGGCCGGGGCGGGCGTCTTAGCCAGCTAGCCCCATTGACTGATTATTGTTATTAATGCGAATGCGAATGCGAGATGCTGCTAGCTGGTAGCCTGCTGCTTTTTGCCATTTGCATTGACATTGACTTTGACCGAGAAATTATAAATCGGAGCCAATGTGACGCATACGTGCTGCGGCATAAGTAGTTGCCTGGATGGGATTTCTGGGTGCGTTAATGCAGTGCATTTGCATACATTTTGCATTCGCATTTTATTGGCCCTTCCGGATGATTGACATACAACGAAATGAATGCATTTATTAAGCAGTTTCACAAATTTATGGTTTCTTGATGTGCTTAACCCATGTCGCCGACAAGTACTTGAGCCTGTAATTATTAACCTGGACACACCCGATTGACCACCCATCCAACCGCTGACGTTCGGCATTCAGTCATTGGGTCAAAGCCACCGCGGATCGTTCAAGTTCAAGCCCCAAAGAGATTAGAAAAATTACCCGAGACTAGATCAAAAAACGACATTGACCGTCATGTCATGGCACAGCTCACACAGCACATCGAAAATAGAAACCTTTAGTGTTTAGTGGCCATTAGCCGATGTCGATGTCGGTTGGTTTATTTGCAATTTTAGCATGCCATCGGAGCGGTCGGAACTTCTGCCAATCCGTTCGATTCGATCCGAGCACGATCAGATCCGATCCGATCCGAGCTAATGCGCCGGCGCGCGTCTCCGTCTCCATCTCCATCTCCAGTCTCAGTCTCCGCGTTTCGTTATTGTCTTCTATTTCCTGGTTGGAGTTCGCCATGCCGACTTTTTGGCATTATCATGAATTAATTGTTGCATATTATAGCGACAAGCATTGACCCCAATAGGTGAGGGCGCGAGTGTGTGGGTACTGATAAACAAACCGCAGATTCGCCAAGCAGAACGCGCAAATAAATTAATAATTTCTGCTGGATTTCGCCTCTAATGGCAAAAAATCTGATCATTAGAAGCAGAGCGGCAAACAAGACTAAAGTCGTGCTTCTCATACTCGAACCATCAGCTGTCATTCGGCTGAATATACAAGTATCGGTGAGTTGGGTAAGCTGGGAGCTATTCTGCGACCGAAGTTCTACTGTATTGCGGCCTGCTTTATGCCCATTCAGTTGTCTTTCCCTCTGCCAAGTACTGAGTTAAATCTTTTTTGTTCGGTGATTCGGCACAAAATCAAATTAATGTGATATTCAATTTGTTTTTGTCATACTTTACCATAGAACTTGGGATAAATCCCAACCATTCCTCAATATGCTTACCGCTCACTTATTGGAGAATCATGCGCTTTAGTTTGATTGTTAAATAGCTTTTCCTAATGACTGTAAGATAAATTGATAATTCTATTTATGAAGGCACTGAACAGAGTATCTTAGAGTATTTACATAATTGGTCTGCACTCCACTTAGGTCAGAAAACAAAGAAAAATTCAAAATTAATTTTACATAACATAATTAATATTAAATGTAAGCAGCAAATTAAATTAATATTTCACGTTTAAATGTATATAGGTACTTAAAGTAATAGAAGTTTTAAAAAATGAAGCAAAATTTGATACGATTTATTAATTTTTTCCCAAGGTGAATAAAAAGCTTGGGGAAGTACATATTATGGTTATGTATTTATAAACTTGTTTTCCTAAGAAAAAAAACCATAAAACGTATACTAGGTACTATGAATATTCACAGAGAAGTTTGCATCAAATAAATATAAAAGAAAAAATTATAATGTTTTCAATCACCTTTTTGAATTACTGTAACTTTTAGGAAACATTATAATACTTCCACTTAAGGCATAAATCTGGAAATAGAAATTCTATATAAATATTTTCAGCTAGATTAAAAAACATTTTTGCATCACGTATTTTTTAAAGAAAATTGAGCCATTGTTTTATTTGGATGTTAAGGCATCTTAATTATATATTTTTTATGCAAAAGAAGATATATGTATGACTTTTCTTTGTTGCTGTCTGAAAAGCTATCCGTTTTATTGACAACTTTCAAACACTCGATCTGACTTGAAGCAAAAAAGAACTAAAATTCGTAAAAGCTCTAAATTCAAAATTTAAGAACACCAAAAATATTTTGGAGAAATGGTCAAGGTTGTGGAGGACATTTTCGGTATCGCGACCAATCCTATTACGAAGCAGGCCCAGGTAGTGCGACGATATACGATCACTAATGCCAATCGCCTCTCGGTGGCCATCATCCAACTGGGAGCCACCGTCCAGAGCATACAGACGCCGGATGCCTACCATCAGCTGGCGGACGTGGTCCTCGGATTCGACGACATTGCTGGCTACACCAAGAACCGAAAGTATAAGTTTGGCTGCACGCTGGGCAGGGTCACGGATGTCGTGGCCAACGGAGAGTTTATCATGGACGAGCGACGGATCATCGTGTCGAAGAACCTGAACCAGAAGCACCAGGTCAACGGGGGCTTCGTGGGCTTCGATCAGATCATTTGGGATCTGCACATGATACGACCAGATGGCGTTACTTTGCGACACATTTCGAAGGACGGGCACGAAGGGTTTCCCGGCAACCTGTACGTACTGATCCACTTTACCATCGACGATGACAACCGGTTCTTCATCCGGATCGAGGCCACCACCGATCAGACCACAGCGGTGAACATATCGAACCATATTTACTTTAATCTGGCTGGCCAGAAAACTGGGATAAGGGGCATCTTCGACCACCAGATCACAATCGAGGCGACGGAAACGATGGAGTCCGTGGACGACGACGGTCTGCCCACGGGTAGTTTCAAGGCCGTAGATGACTCTGTGTACGATATCCGACTACCGGTGTTCTTGGGCGATCGAGTGCGTCAGTTTGAGAAGCAAAAGGTGGCCGGCTACGATGTGTTTTATGCCCTCGACAAGGAGTTTGATTCCAATATAACCCGCTACATTGCCCGGTTCTTACATCCGCATTCCGGCAGATTCATAGAGCTCTATAGCAACCAACCCTGCATGAAGTTTTCCACCGCCAACAATTTCCCGCAGCAACCGCTTGGCGAGGAACCTATCCTAGGGAAGGAGTGCACCCGCTACTGGCAGCATTGTGGTTTCAGTCTGCAACTGCAAAACTATCCGGATGCCGTAAATCAGCCGGATTTTCCACGGATATTCATCAATCCCGGGGAGCACTATTTCCACGAAACCGTTTACCAGTTCGGGGTCCAGGAATCATGGAAATGCTGCGCCGATCCCAACGAAATATCCAAACTTTGCGAACTTTGCGAGGAGTCAAAAGAAAAGCCACAACCAGAGCCGAAGCCAGATCTAGAGCCTGGGCCAGTGCCAGTTCCGGTGCCTGTTAAAAAAACAAGTTTCTAATTACAAGTTTAGGTACGCAATGTAAATTATTTCGACGTTTGAATTTGTATAATAAAATATTTGTCCATTTTGGTATTTACATTCATTCATTTATCTTTTAATTGACAAGATTTCAAATTAGTTTATAATATAAATTGTTTGCACATTGACTCTTATCTGAAAGACTATTTAAATCTTCGGTATCTGCCGTAATATCTGATCTGCTTAACTGTGGTATTGACGCCACACTCTGAGGATGAAATCGATATGGCTCAGTACATCCGTGAAAACGACTGCCCTACTGCATTTCTGGTTCGTATAACTGGGGATTCCGATCTGGACAAAGCGCTCGCCCTTTGTGGTCGGAATCATTGCTCCCACTGGACCACCGGAATCACCGTTGCACATGGTGCTGGTCTGGCTTCCGGCGCAAAACTGATTGCTGGTAATATTTAAACCAACAACCTCAGCGCAGACAGCCGGCGTCAGTCGCCAGATATCCAGAGTCCTGAGCTCATCGCTAGCTCTCCCGTTCTCGGTCAAGCCCCAGCCAGTACCGGTCAGCTTCTGGATGTCGTTGATAGACTTTGCCCACTCGACAGTGTTCCTAGCAATACAGATAGGCCTGATGTTCGCTGTTAGAAGACAAGAAAACATGACAAAAATTAAGAATATACCCAAGAAAAAGTCTATTGGATCAGCCACTTTTTGGTTCTCTACTTGGCAGCACTTTTCAGTCATTCGAAACTTACCTTTGTAAACCACTGTTCTCTCCAGCAACAGAATTGCTATGTCGTTATCAAGAGTTGTTTTATTGTAGGAATGGGGTATAAATGCCATTTCCACTGGATGCTCCTCGCGCTCAGTACAATAAGTTCCAAAACATTTACTTTTTTGATGTCTCCAATACTCTCCGAGCCGAGCCCTGCAAGTCGTATATGTGAGGGGTTTCTGTTATGAATCTTTTAAGTCTAAATAGCTTACGTAAGATTTTTGTGATTTATGACACAACTAGCTGTCGTCAGTACCAGCCCTGCAAGAAAAGCATATTAACTACAAGCGAAAAGCGATTTTTAAAAATACAAACGGTTAGATATCAGAGTTCCACCGCAAATGAAATAAACTTCATCATGCAGAAAAACCATCCAGGGACTCGAGGTCATTTCTGCGACTGTGCCATTTACAACTCGCTTGCTACGATGTTGAGCTCGGATTCCGCACTCCGCGTCCAGGAATTGGTCACCATCTGGCAAGGGCATCACAAGCCCCAGAAGGCAGGCGAAAACTGCGATTTGAATCACGGCTGTTTTCATTTTGAGGATGATTCCGAAACGTCAGACGCATTAACTAATATAGTGGGTCTTATCACTTGTCTCAAAAAATTCTAAGAAGTATGTTATGTACATATATAAATTATATTAATTGATTGTCAATTCTATTCCAAAAACAAAATTCTGAACATAATTCGCGCACTTTATGATTAAGTACTTATTCATGGAAAACAAAAAATAAATGTTAATAAGGTGAACAAAAGAAACAGATTAAGACAATAAGCTTGGATTTTCAGGAATAAAATGGCTTTTTGCCTTAATTAAGTCTTTAATGTATAGATAACTCTTTGCAATATTAAATCTTGGGTATAATAGAAATCCGTATTTCCTAACATACCATTCTTTTTCCTAACATACAATTATGGATAAATAATTAAATCGTAACACCATCCTGAGGGTATTACAGTTTGAGTCAAAAGAACTTTTCGATCCTATAAAGCAAATATATTCTTGAGCAGCATCAACATCTGAGTCGATAATAATAATTTGTTCAAAAAATGGAAAAAAAATAAATTTAAGTTAAAAAAATTTTATTCAATTTTTTATAACCTATCTGACACAGAATAACTTTCCGTATTGAATTTGATTCATTTTTGGTTTAGTTATAGAACTAATTTTCTATAGTCCGATTTGTAAGTCTCATATGGCAAATTATGAGCTCAAATTAGCATTTTTAAGGGGTTTCCGGTGATCCCATTTTTAAATTTGAAAAGAATATGGCCGCAGTTGGGAATTTTTAAAATGGGCGGCAATTGTTCAATGGCCGCTGGTCTTCTCAATTTCAATGTGACCAGCTACCAGGAGGGACAATTCTCACTGCCTCTGGCAATTTCTCCGTGTTGGGGTACAGCGGGCACACTGTAGCCTAATCTAGATTTGAGTGCACTTTTTCCGTTTTGTTTGTGTTTTATTTAACGCCCTATCTGCTCGGCACTGATTCAGCGTTGACATGACGACGGAGCGGACGAGCGACTGCATTTAGGACGCTGCCAGCCACGAGCGATGACCGTTTGGGGCATAGAAGCCATCACTCTGAACGGATCGGCAACAAGGGCAGGCAGTGAGCGTCTGCGAGGGAACCCTGGTGCGATTGCGGACACGGGAGCAATGAACTCGGTGGAGCGCTACCGGCAAGAGTGGGAGCAGCTGCTGAAGAGTCTCGATGGCGAGCCTGAAAGCCTACGGCAGGCGGCCTTCGCCGGGGACCTCAAGATGTCCAAGTTCCGTAGCATTCACTGGGCTCTGCTGCTGCGCGTCCTGACCTCGGAGCACCGCAGCTGGATCAGCCAGCGGCTACAGCAGCGGGTGCGGTACGATAAGTTCCGGGCAGACTACGTGAGGAATCCCCACCAGCTGGCAGGGGATTGCATCGATGACCCGTTGTCGCAGTCCACGCAAAGCGTGTGGAACCAGTACTTCAGCGACCAAGAACTCTTCGCCGTCATAAGGCAGGACGTGGTGCGGACCTTCCCGGGAGTGGACTTCTTCCGGAAGCCTTTGGTGCAGAATGCAATGGTAAACATACTGTTCTACTACGCCAGGGAGCATCCGTACATGTGCTACAGGCAGGGAATGCACGAGATCCTGGCCCCGATCATCTTTGTGGTATACAGCGATCACCAGTCCCTGTTGCACTTCAGTGAGCTGGCCAAGACCGACATTAACCCGACGCTGCTGGACGTGCTGGATCCCGCTTACCTGGAGGCGGATACCTAGTACGAAATTTCCAAAAGATTCCACGTCCAATACATTAACGTACTCCCCTTGCGCAGCTCCTTGTTTTCCCGCCTGATGGCTTCGGTGGAGTCATACTATCGCGTCTCCAATCTGATCTCCACGCCCGGTGGCCATATCGAGCAGCGGACCGAGGTGCGTCCCCCACTTACAAGTGCAGCAGTCAGTCAGTGCACCAGCCCTTATCTCTGGCCGTTTTTCTTGCAGGCCCCCGGGGAGAATGAGCCCCAGACGGAGGCGGAGGTTATCAGCCAGCTGAACTTTATACGGGACAAAATACTCGCCAAGCAGGACCAGCACTTGCATCACTATCTACAAAAGATGGAAATCCCGCTGCACATATTCGGCATGTAGGTTTGCAATCAAAAATGCGGGAGGTATTATAAAATGCTAACTTAACTCCAATGCAGCCGCTGGCTACGACTCCTCTTTGGTCGGGAGTTCATGCTGCTAGACCTGTTGCTTCTGTGGGACGCAATCTTCGCGGACAGCGATCGCTTCGACCTGCCCAACTACATTCTGGTGGCCATGCTGGTCCACATTCGAGATAAGCGTAAGGGTACTTTCCCTTTGATTGTACTTCCCGCCCTGGCTAATTCCCCTTTCAGTGCTGCTCAGCGACTACACAACTTCGTTGACGTATCTCATGCGCTATCCCGGCAACGTGGACGTGCACTTGGTGCTGCGGCATGCTCTCTTTATGCTTAATCCGAAAAAGTTTGACTATCCCGCGAATGCCTTCGCCTGTGTGTCGTTCGCCAACCACTCGACGGGCAAGGAAGGCGCACCACCGCCCACTGGGACGCGACCTCGCACCACTTCGGAGTCCTCATCGGGGGCGACCAGCGGGAGTCAGATTGATCGCCAGATCACCTACATGCAGGAGCGCAACGCGGCGGACTCCTCGGCTCTGGCTAAGCTGCAGGACTCCCACCGAGTGGCTATGGACGGCTACCTGGAGAATGTGAGCCATACCACAGTTTTCTTTCAAAGTGGGTGTTCATTTTGCTTCTTTTAGAGTCCCGAGCTCCTTCGTCTGGAGCTGAAGAATGCCCAAACAGTGATTAAGATAGCGCGGAGCAAGCTGCAAACTTATCTGGGCACCGTCCGTCACCATGTGGCCAAGCAGGCGAACGGAAACGAAGAGCTCGGCCGCACTCTAGATGGAATCGAGGAGCTGTGTAGCTTCCTGGACGTCAAGTTCATGTTTCCGCTGCACACGCGATCGGCCCCCATCGACCAGGCCTTGGAGGCCAATGAGCAAAAGCAACTGAATAGGAGCAGCATTTCGCCAAAGGCTGCACCTCCAGCTGCGACGCCTGCACCTACAGCATCCTCAAACCCTGGGTGCTACGAGATGCCCGAGAACGCCTTTATGCACAGCTCTATGCGGCGTCTCCTTGGCGAACTGCGGGAAATTGAGTTGTCAACGATAACAAGTGACGAGAAGCCGGGCGACTCGGTGGTCCAGAATGGCTTGCCGGCTGCAGAGCCCCAGCAGCGACATCAAGACGAACCGAGCTGATCGTAGCGACTGATCTTGAATTTAGAATAAGTCAAGAGCAACCACCAAGTGGCCGAATCAGAATAACTGGAGAGTAACATAAAGACATAACTATAATGTTGACTTGTCAAAAGTCTGTAAACTAAATAAATTTATCAAGTTTTTTGAAGTGCTTATGAAAAGAAACTATTGGTTAGATTGTTGTTTTATTTGTAAATCATGAAAATTGAAGTCTAAGGCAATGTATTAGCGTTGATATTCCCAGGAGCCCATATGGTCAGATGGATGCTGTTGGGACCAACAGGATGCTCCCAGAATGCTGCTACTGCAACTGCCTTAGTGATAATCATTTTTGGGCTATTGTTCTTTTTCAGGCGTGTTGGTCGGAGTGGGGCCAGGGAATTGCCCAAGGCGTGGGATGGTTGGGTCCCTTATGGCCCACCATTTCCATTCCGCTTTAATAAGTTGCGTAGCGGCACAAATTTGAAAGAATTCGGATCGTAGAGGTCTGGAAGCTTCACATGGAAAAATCTTGGAATACGACGTGTGTTCCCCGGCAGGTCTTGTGGATTGCCAATGTTGGCAAGGGAGGCGGTTGTAGCTCCGCTGGCTGACTTATTCTGAGTTGATTCCACGTTATTGTTGTCGTCGTCTTGAATTGTGGTGGCTTGAACTGAAGGAGCTGCAGGAGTAGATCCAGCAGCAGCAGGAGGAGCAGCAAAACGAGTACGTGGATCGGGGTTAGAAACAGGAGAAGCTACCTTTGCGGAATCCCTGTGCATGGCTTGAATCTCCAAGCCACAAACCACCTGCATGATACTGGCTTTGCCCTCAGCGGCCAAGTCCAATGGCAAAGATTTCATAGTCGGCACAATGCTGTCGAAGAAGAGATCCAATGCGTGCCGGGGCTCCGATGGCTGCCCAGTGTTGTTGCCATGTCCCATGGCCCCTTCTCCCTCCTCCGTTGGCAGTCGGTTGAAATTATCAAGCGCGGAGCAAAACTTGTCAATTTCCGGTCGGTTGAAATTATCAATCGAGAAGGAGAACTTGTCCTGAAAGCGCTCTTCGTCCATGGTCATCTGATTGGTGCGAACGATGCGCTTGCGGAGTCGCTTTGCCGGCGGCTCTGCCATGCTGCCGTCAGAGCTAAGGGTATAAAAGCTGATCACAACTATTACTTGGATGGTCAGAACTTCTGCACTCACCGCATGCTCATATCGGTGTCACTGTCCATGTCCATCTCCAAGCCAGGCTCCTGCACTTTGGCATTCGAGGGGGCGGCTTCTGAATTGGTGCTGACCGATGGCTCAGCATTCTTAGTGGTGTTGGGCTTCTGCCGCTTCAGTCCCCTGGCGTGCTTGCGAGAGGCATTGTGTGTCTTTACGTGGAACACGGTGAGCCACATCTGCGTTTGGCAAATGCGGCAGCGGCACTGATTCTTATCATTGGCATCCAGCACCAGCCACTTAAACTTGGCCTTCAGATTAGCGATTTTAGAGGCAGTCATCCTATTTCGCGGCTTCTCCTGGCGCGAATTAATCTGTTTATTGGGCTGTTGACGCGCCCCAGCAAGTTTCTTGGTCTTAGTTACTTTCGAATCAGATTTCGCTGCTGGGCTGATATCGGAAATGTATTATTATTATTAAATTTATTATATTAATACCAATTTCAGTCAGAATTATGAAGTATATACATATATGTCGGGAAAACGGATATTTTTCTCCTCCATCGTAGAGCTAGTTAGTTCCGTTCGTCTTCGCCGTCTCCGGTGGAATGTTTATCACGCCACTTTTCCTTTTTCCCTTTCACCCTTTTTTAACTTTCACTCAAACGACAATCCTAGGCAATGTCTACGGCAACGTCACTCACTAACAGACTGTCTTCTGTCCTTGTCCTGTTACCTGGTCAACTGTCACTGCGCCTGCGCGCCAGTGACACCTACAGGGCTACCAATACCTAAGCACATTTCTGTTGCCATGGCAACAAGCATTCCAAATTTGCACTTGGCAACTAACTCGCCGACACATATATATATATTCTTGATCAGCTTCAACAGCCGAGTCGATCTAGCCATGTCCCCCTATCCGGTTCTACGCTAACTAGTCCCTCAGTTTTGAAGCTACCTAAATGAAAATTTGGAGACAGTCTTCTGACAGCTCTCACTAGTATATAGTGTCGACTATAAATCTTCCATAGGAACAATCAGAACATTTTTAGAACATAAATTATAACCGCGTATTTTTATCTACTCTGAGATATGGCCATTCCGTATTATCTTAGAATTTCGGTTATAATTTTATGAAAAATCTGACGACTATATCATATAGTTGCCATAGGAACGTAAAGCTGTGAATGTAAAACTAAATATTTGTATGTTCCAATTGAAAACGGCAAGGGTATAAGAACTTCAGCGTGACGAGGTTAGATTCGTTTCTTATTAGATGTCAGATATTGGCTTTGGAAAACACTTACCCCTGGCTGCCCTTTTTGTTATCGGACCCATTGCCTTCTTCCTCGCTGCTCTCGCTTCCCGATCGGGCCTCTGACTGCGAGGACTCGATGGCCTTCTGCTCCTCCTCATTGGGGACGTGATGCTCCCCTTCCGAATCAGCCATGGTACACGTACTTCACGGATATTTCGTGGTTTTAGCGTTTAATTTTCGTAAGAAAAAACGACTTTTGACAGACCAAATGACCCGTTACGTTGAACTTTACAATGGAGATTACCGAGCAGACCGAGCAGAACTTTACAATGCAGATTACCGAGCTGGAATGAAGTTTCCACAAATTTCAGGGTGACAACGAAATCAAACGCCTCAGTTGTTAAGTTTCCGTTGTAGAACTTTACAATGCAGATAACCGAACTGGAATGAAGTTTTAACAAATTTCAGGGTGACAACGAAATCAAACGCCTCCTTTGTTTAGTTTAGTGCGCGTCTCCTTGTGGAACTAAAATTGAGCTGTCAAATATAACGAGTGACGAGTGAATCGGCAAATCGGTGCTTCACGGCTGCAGAACTGCAGCAGCTACATCATGAAGAACCGAGCTCTTGAATTTAGACTTAGTCAAGAGCAACCACTGTGGCCAAATAAGAACAACTGGAGAGTATCATATAGACATACAGTTTAATAATAATTAAAACTTGGCAAAAGTCTGTAAACCAAATATACCAAGTTTTTGATGTGCTTATAACAAAACTATAGGGGCGATTTACTGGGGCCAGTTTCAGCTTAATTTTGGGAAATAAAAAAAAATTTAAATTTTTTGTTCTTTTTTGAAGGGTTTCGTCATCGAGCGATGCACAATATATGTAAATATATAAATATGAAAAAGGGTTTCGTGCTCGCAAGCATTCATCTTCAACGTATGCATAAAATAGTGTCCGATTCAGGGTAAATTAAATAATGACAATGACGAAATCTAAGGCTATGAATGAACGAATATATTCTTAGAAGCCTATGGTCTACGGTTGTGATTCAGCATGGGCCGAAAGGAAGTTATGCTATTGGGAGCAGCCCGCGCCATTGGCGAGGACATGCTTCCAGAATGCTGCTGCTGCTGCGGCGACTGCATGGGTGCCTTGGAAATGGTGATCGTCTTAGAGCTATTGTTGTTGTTCACCCGTATTTGCCGGAGCATGGCCAGGGTATTGCCATTTTTAACTTCGGTCGCAGGCGTGTGCGGTGTCTCCAGGAAGCCCCCTTGGGAATGTCGTCCGTTTCCGTTCACGCTAATGGGACTCTGAGTGGTTAACTTGTCCAGCGGCACACATCGCACGGAGTCCGGATCGTTGCGGTTTGTTACCTGCAGTTGGGAAGAGCTTAATATACGACGAATATTCACTGGCAGGTCCTTGGGATTGCCGTTGATGGTCAGGGATGCGGCGGGTGCTCCGCTGGCTGACTTATTCGGAGTTGATTCCACGTCATTGTTGTTGTTCTGCACGACCTGGTCGTCGTCGTTAATTGTGATGACATTGGAATGGAAATCAAAATCAGCAGCGGTGGCTGCAACAGAAGCGGCAGCAGCTGCAGCTGCAGATTCAGCAACAGCAGTAGCAGGAGGTGCACCCACAGAAGTAGATGAAGCGGGGGTAGAAACAGGAGAAGCTGCCTTTGCCGAATTCCTGTGCATGGCTCGAACCTCCAAGCCACAAACCAGCTGCATGATTTTGGCCTTGCCCTCAGCGGCCAAGTCCGCTGGCAGAGATTTCATGGTCGGCGCAATGCTGTCGAAGAAGAGATCCATTACGTGCCGGGGCTCCGATGGCTGGACGTTCGTGGGGTTCGCTTTTGCCGGTTCCGGCGCCTGCGCCGTGCAGTTGCCATGTCCCATGGCCCCCTCTCGCTCCATCGTTCGCAGCCGGGTGACAATATCAAATGAGGAGCAGATCATGTCCTTGGCCATGTCCAGCTGACTGCGCTCCTCGTGCCGCTTGCCCATGGACTCGCGCAGGGCGCGAAGGATGCGGCGAACTTCCATTGAGCGGCGGGATCGTTTTGCCGGCGGCTCTGCCGTGCTGCCGTCAGATCTAAGGGAATAAAGCTGATCAGAACTACTATTTGGATGGACACAACTTCAGCACTCACCTCACGCTCATGTCGGCGTCGCTATCCTTGTCGACCTCTAGCCCAGATTCCTGTACTTCCGCATCCGCGGTGGCTTCTGACTGGGTGCTGACCGATGGCGCAGCTTCCTTGGCTCCTTGGTTGCTCCTTTGCCGCTCAAGTCCCTCGGCATGCTTGCGCGAGGAATCGTGCTGGCGCAAGAAGAACACCTTGATCGGCAGCCGCGTATCGCAGACGCGGCAGTGGCAGTGGTTCTCATCATTGGCATCCGGCTCCAGCCAGTCATACTTGGACTGCAGCTCGGCCATAGCAGCCTTCTGCCTGGCCTCGCCACTGGCCAAAGCGGCGGCAGTGGCCACGGCGGCAGAGATGCCCTCTGTCGATCGCAGAGACTGACCGCCATTGCGCTTCCGTTCGTTGCGCAGTCGAATGTGCCGCGAGGTGCGCTGGTGCTTCGCGCCCCACTTGGAGCTGGGCAGGAAGATGGACACATCGCAGAGCTTGCACCAAGCGTAGTTGCCGCGCATCTCGCTCTTTTTGTACGTCAGCCAGGGAAACCGGCTCTTCCACACCATCACCTTGCCCTTCATGGTGGCGGGAATGGGCTTTACGAATAGTTTATCGATGGGTCGGGTGTCTCGCTTTACGTTATCCACCGTGCCCGTGTCCGAGTTGCTTTGTCCATCCTCGTCCACTTCGTCCTCCTCTTCAGCTGCAGCTTTGTTTTGCGGCAACTTTGCCTGGCGCGCCTTAAACTGATTCATGAGCTTCTTATGCCGGGCGCTGAACTCGTGCCGCGCCTTCGCCGATTCGCTATGGAAACGCACTCGGCAATACTTGCATAACTGAGTTTTCCGGTCCTTGGTAAAGCATAGCCACGGATAGAAACGCGCGCCGGCACGAACCTTGGCTCTCCTTGGCTCCGCCACAGATTTCGCTGCTAGGCTGGGTATATAAAATTATT
>JAEIIJ010010129.1:0-75347 GCA_018904815.1 Drosophila ogumai | reverse complement strand
ATCTGCAAGGGTATACAAACTTCGGCGTGCCGAAGTTAGCTTCCTTTCTTGTTTTTTTTGGCTTACAACAAATCCATCAAGGAGCAGGCAGCGCCATCTAGTGTTTGGATTAACCTTGGGGCGATCTCGGGTATTAGAATCAGGCTCTACTATCCCCGCCCTCGTCCCAGTCCTCCGCCTGGCTGTGGCTTGTGTAAACACCCACTAAACTGCTGGGCCCGGAGTCTCCAATGGTTCATAAATCATCGCGATAACAAATTACCGCTGCTGAGGACGCGGGGAACGGCGAGGGCCCGAGAAGCAGCATGGAAGTTACAAAAGATCAATCTTATTTGCGCCCCGAAAATAGCCAAAGTTGAGCCTGTTGTTTGTTGCTGGGCTCTAAAGAGGCGCTTGGCTGGCCGGTTTTTGTTGGGACTTGAGACTTGCGACTTGCGACTTACGACTCGGAGTCGAGTCCGGTCGATTAATTTGGTTTGTTCGGCGGCGGCCTGCGAACGAACATCTCTCTTTCTTTTGGCTGCATTATTATTATTATTGTTATTGCACCGTTGCCCCTGCCCGGCCTCCTCCAGCTCCTCCAGCTAAACAAACTTACAATTTAGATTGAATTTATTCGAGCGCATGGCCTAGACGAGGAGCAGCCAGCCGAATGGCCCAGCCAGCTCGGCCTGCCCATTGAGATCTTCATTTGCTGATCTTTCTGGGAACATCTCGGCGGCGTTGACCCCAAAGGCAGCTCCAGCCCCAGCTCCAGCTCCAGCTTTCAGCCTCAGAGATCCAGGTAAAACTGCAACTTCGACTGGGACTGCGTATCGGGTACTGACCAGGCCTTTTGCTTTGTGCGCCGTGCGTTCTCCTCGCTGTTTGAACTCTATTAAACTCAACGGATTTATTAATTTTGCTGCCGATTAACTGTTTCAGATACCGCTTGACCATTCCGAGACCAAGCTGGCTCCCCAGCCCCGGCCCCGGCTCTCGTCTCGTATCCGTTAGCCGCATCGACTCGTAAATCATATTGTGTTTGGTCTGTGGCATTCGCTGGAAAATCTCGGCCAGGCCATCGGAAATCGAATCCCGAATCAAGGAAGCCCCAAGACGCCGACAAAGATTGACATTCGCATAATTAGACATTCGGGTTAGGAGGCAAGCACATCGATTTGGCAATGGCAGAGTCACAAAGGCCATTTAGCCACGATAGCAAGACATAATGTTAACAATAAGTGGAGATTTATATCTTTTGGAAACTAACAGCTTAAAACTATTTAAACTGCACATACAAAGTTATATATTAATGCTATAATACCTCGAAATGAACATCTTAAACAGCCACAATCTTGTATTTAAGCGAATGCGGTTTAAAACCAACTAAAGATACTTTGGTATCTTATAATCTAAAAGTCCTTCTTTGTTAATTTTTAATAGTAATTCTGTTACATTCTTATTCAGGGTATTAAAGAATATATTATTCTTATACAAAATTAAGAAATGTGTTACATAACCTAAACATAACATAGACTCAAGTCTTCGTTAATTCCTGAAATAAATATAATGCAAATAAATATACAACTGCTTTTCCGAGATAAAGTGTGGGGGACAGGGCTCAATCTGAAATATGTCAGCGATGCAAGGGCAACACAGGAGGCGACAGGAAGGTGGGCACCCGGAGTCGCTTGGGTTGGTCGTCGCCCGTAGTGGTGGTGGTGAAGGTACTGGTGGTAATGGTACTACCACTAACTGGTGGTGGCAGCGTTGTCCACTTATCTCGCGCAATTGATCGCGGGTTGTTATAGCCGCTGCTGCTGGCGGCCATTGTTTGCATTTTTTTCAGCTTTTTGTTGTTCGTGTTGTGCTGGGTTCTGTTCTGTGTTCTGTCTAAAATGACATTTTTGTGCCGACTTGTTTGTTTGTCGTGTTCATAGTGTGTATGTGTTTGTGGGCGAGTGTTTTATCGTTTGACAAAGGCAGCCATTTTTGGCCTGCCACAAACGGCAATTATAATTGCGGCTACTTATCAGTCCGGTGGCAACGGCGACGGAGGCAGGCGGCATTGGGGGTGGGAATTGGCTGAAACACTGGGTTGGTCAGTTGCATTTTGTTGTAAAAGGTAAACATCGTTTTATAGCCCGTTGGCGCTGATTGTTTTGGCATTGCAAAGGCAGGTGATTGGATCAGTGAATACCCAGTGAAGTTGCATATAATTTGTCAATTACCCTTGGTTAAATTTTATTTATATTCAAATTATTTTTATTAATAAAATTACATTCCATTTAATTTTCTTTTTAATGTGTTTCCTAGTATCTCTTTTTTTATATGAATATTTTAATCTTTACCGTAGACTTAATGTTAATATTTAACGTAATAAAACAGTCAAGCCTAACCCCAATTTAAACCTTAAATTAAAGGCCTAGTTGGGTTATTTTTTTCCCCCTAGAAGCTCTCATAGAAACACTAGTAGTTAACATTTTTACACCATTTTCCTTGTCGAATAAACCTTACAAGCACCGTTGAACAGAGTATGCATAGATTGCACTTTGTTTACATTTAGTCTTTATGGCTTTGCCTTGTTTTAAGCTCAACGCTGTTGTTTATGTTCATAGAATAATTATATTTAATTGGCGCCGCCAATGGATCGGAGTAAACATTATGGGGAAATGCATTACGGTCTTCCCTTCTTCTGTGGAATTTCATATGAACCTTTTTTTTTGTGTCTGGTTAGTTGCGGAGCACCGCAAAAAGTATTTGTTCAGCCCGCTAATGTTGTCGGGTCCCGATACCGGGGAGGGTTATCCCCTACTTAATTGGCAAATTATATAGATCTATATGGAGTGCTTGTCTAGATGCGATCAGCAGTGACATTGATGTGACCGGGCAGCTGCTGGCCACAGACAACGAGCAAAAAAAAACGAGTTAATAAGAAACTTGTTACGAAATTAGGCAGGCTGGCAGGGAGTTCCAGGATTGAGGGGAACCGCTGCCACAAAGCACACACATAAGTCCTCGCTGGGGCGAGGGACGTCGCCGCGAAATTGATATGCGAGCAGCGAACAGCAAGCACCGCCAATAAAATAATAACAGGGTACAGTGGAGGCTTAAGGACGATAATTAAAAACTATAATTAAAAACTATAACGAATTTCGTTTAAATAAAGATTAAAATAATCGTGGAACTTAGGAACTTAGCTTTTTGAGAACAATAACCATAGAAAAAGTTAAACTTAAACCTTAAATTCCTTTCTCTATATCAAGCACCTACTGTACTCACGATAAGGACTACAAGGCAGTGCCATAAGCTGAGTGATCTGAGGAAGGCGAGAAAATGCACCTGCACCGCGCCCATCTCCCTGAAACCGAAACTGAAGCTGAAGCGTAAATTGATAAGCCGCAAGGTGGGAAATGGGGGAAATGCGGCGAGGGGCAAGTAAACTGGTTACTTTGCTTCCCCTCCCATTAACTTGACTCGCACTTATTAGTGCCAGCGATTGACATGAGCTGCCTTCTGTTTTGCTCAGTCGGGGCATTACATCTCTTTCTGCTTCTCAGGCTCCTTTGTCCTTTGTTAGTTCAGTGGGACTTGGATTTGGGCAGGAGACTCGCCTACTGGCTAGATAAACATTTGGTTCGTCTCGAAACTTTGCATTGAATACTTGCACGCAATGTACATTATTGACGGAGCTGCATTCTTTGACCAAAAGGGCAAGGGAATCCCCTCCTGGAGTTGAATAAGAGCTACAGTAAATACTCGGTTAGAAAAATAAACTTCTTTTGATAAAAAACATAAATTTATAACAAATTGTACCCTATTGTATAGATATTCGCAATAAATTGTATACTTATTGTTTTATTTATTGAGGAATAATAATAGTTTATCTTAATTTAATGACTCATATTATATACTAATTATTTAAGTTATATTTTCTACATTGTATTTACAATTTAGCTTGACTCTAAAAATATTTCCAGCAGGTCCCTTGCAGCTAGGGAAGCTCAACTGTATCAGTGCTGGAATACAGTTTTTAAATCACGTATACGCCATGTTGGTCACATAAATCTATGTGCCTAAGAATTTGGTACTGTTGTTAATCTACGTAAAATGGTAGCATTTTAGTATTTGTTTTATTTATTAGGTATACATAAATATGTCAGCATTATAAATATTTTATATTTATTATATAAATAAGTGCGTACTATGAGTTTGGATTGTGTTGTGGCTTTATCCTTATAATGTTTACCAAAATAATCTAAAGATTTCCCGGCGAGCACTGTATCCGGTGAGAATTTACTGCCAAAACAGAACAAAATGTAGAGAACCATCTGTGACATGCGGTTAAAAGGCGGGAGCAGCATATGGCCAAAACATGGACATAACCCTCTGTGTCCGAACCCGCATCCAAGTCCAATGGGCTTCTTGAGTGCGGACATTTTGGCCGCCTAGAAGATGTGCGAATATGATTCTTGTTCTGGTTTCTGGTTTCTGGTTTCTTGGCCGGCCTCTAGGCTCTTGTTGCCTTTGTTGCCGCTGTCATGTGGCACACGTGAATAAATCATTCGCGATAAGCGCGAAGTGAGTGCTCATGTTTATGGACTTAATGGCTTTGGTCACACCAAATAAAATTTGCATTTCAGCCAAAAGGGAAAAAGCTAAGAAAACCTGGCTCAAAAAAGTTCGAATATAAAAAAAGGAGCAATGGAAGGGGAGGGGTGGCGATGCCATTGAGTGATAGCGGGCACTGATAACACTTAATTACCTCCTAATTAATTAAGAGATGAGCGATGAATCGCCCAAATCTCGTCTGGCAAGGGCTGTGCAATGGAAAGAGCCGGCACTAGCGCGTGTGAGTGAGTACACGCCCCCTTGCCGGCTTGAGCGCAACGAGTGAGCGAGAGCGAGACGCGGCTTCGATGGCTGCCTTGGTTGGTCGCTTCCTTCCAGGCACGCACACATCGGCATCAGCAGCAGCGGAACGCTTGGCAATGGAACACCGTACTCTCCCTCTCGCTCCCACCGCGGCTGCACCACCACGCGATCGTTCGTGTTGCCAGGACGACTGGAAAGCAGGCCACAACACACACAGCTCGTGTTTCAATTCCGGAGTGTTCCGCCAGGACTGGTTTTCGTTTCGCTGTGAGCGCCGTTCAGTTGCTATTGGAATCCCAATCCCACAGCGTTTACGTGGCGCAGCGCAGCAAAGTCGCGCCTGAAAGAGAGCCAGAGCCAGAACCAAAGCCTGAGTGAAAGAGAGGGAACGTGAGCCACCCAGTGGAGGGGCAAGTGCGAGCGAGAGAGGTGGAGCGCGAGTGTTTCGTTTCAAACGCCTGCGTTCCGCTCATTTGGCATTGTTCACTCGTTTCTGGCAGTGGAACACGGTTTCCAGTTGATTCACGTTTTCAGCCTGCCAACTTCATTCAGTTGGTTTTTCGATTTCGATTTTTGAACGTGGCCGCTGCTCCCTAACGGTTGTTTCGCCGTCGCCAGATCCCCGCCAAGGTGCGTGTGTGCTCGAGAGTGTGTGTGCGAGTGAAAAGTGACGGAGAAACAAAAGCGAAACGCAGCACGCGATACCCTGTACCTGCAACGCCGCTCTGCTGCTGCAAGTTCTAGACAAGCTCACGCAACAACGACAAGACGAAGGCGCCGGAAGGAAGCGAGCAGCGGAGAGACAAGTGCAAGTGCAGACTGCCGGCGGTCATTCACTCCCTCCTGGCACCTGGCACCTGGCTCCTTGCTCCTCCCACGCTCCCATGTGTGCGAGTGTGTGCGTGCCAGACAAAATGTCACTTTGACAGCTAGCCTCTGCAGCTGGCGCCTCTGCCGGCGTCGATCGTGCCGCAAATGATTTGCGTGCCGTTCTTGCGTTAGCGCTTTTTATTCCGTGCCGATTTTGATTTCCTCCGTTGCATGCGTCGTCATCGCCATCGCCCATTGATAAACCAAAGCCCAACCACAACAACACCAACAACACCCAAACACCACTAACAACAACAATAATAACAACAACAACAGCAACATCAACAATTCCGCAGAAAAGTGCAAGTGAAAAAGCAAAAGTGCTGCCAAAGAAAATGAGAACCAAAACAATAAACCTACTAAATTGGCGCTGTCGGAATTAAATTAACAACAAGAGCCAATTTCAAAAGCAATTGAAAAGGGATATTTTTTGGGGGGAAATGCCAAATGAATTTGTTGCAACTCTGAAGTAGCTTTCAAACTAGCACTCAAGAATGACAGGATACACAGAAATGTTTTATGTTTTACGTTTTCAAAATGATATTCAATCTAAATTTTGAAAAATCAATTAAATCAGTTTACAGTTTCTTTACAAAAAAGAAATAGAAATATGTATGTTTATAATATTTATAAATGTAATATATCTTTCTTAAATTGTATAATCTGTTTAATTATTCTAATTAGAACTGCTTAATATTTTAATAAATGTTGAAACGATTCAATTCAGTGAGATATATTTTGTACTATTGATTTTAAATTACCATCTGTGTAATCTTTTTATTAGCCTTTATATCACTTGAAATTTTTATAAAATGCCTCAAAAGGAATTTTTTTTTTTTTTATACAGATTTGTGGGTTATATTTTCAAGCCGACGGCATTTCAAAGTTATTGAATGCGTTGGTTCAAGCTTTTGATTTTTGAGAAAAATTTCATTACCGTTCAGAATTTCTCTGAATTTCTCTGTATAATTAATTAAAGTTTAATTGAGTAACCAAGCCATCTTTGCTTAGAAACTTTTGTAATTAAAGTTTCCAATAAAATGGGAATGTAATAATAAATATTTTTAGGCTGTCTTCTAATTTGTTGTCTGCTTTTGATAGTTAGTTAATTAATGTTTAACACATACCTAATTTATTGGAGTCTCAATATTATATTAATTATATAAAAAATAACCTTCTTGCAATCTAGGTTTTTATTTTTCCAAGATTTATTTATATAAATCTGTTTAGCGAGGAAATAATTTGATACCTTTAAATCTTTATCCGGGTCAAATCAAAAAGTAATATAAAGGCCATTTAGTTTACTTGGAAAATCTTTATCCCAATTCGTAATACTGCAATTATTTGAAGTGCTTGGCCAATTGCGATTCCCAGCCTTTTTCAATTGCTAAATCAGAGTTTCCCATCGAATCGCCCATATAGCTCCATCCAACTGAAACTACAGTGCAATAAAAAAGAAGCGCGAGAAATGAAAAAGCAAACAAAATGTAAGCGTGATGATAATTAAAAATAAAATACAAAGAGGCAAAAAAGAAACGAAATTTACGCGTGTCTGCGACTCCCAAACCGAAACCGAAATCTGCAGCAGGATCTCTCCGGATCTGATCGCACCCGGCTTCTGGCTGCGCCTGTGCGCGAGTCCGTGTGTGTGAGTGTTCCCAGAGCAAGCCAAATCAATAAATAAAAACCAATTACAAAATAATACAAAAAAGAAACAAGAAGGAGGGAAAACAAGCTGCTGGACAAGAGACAAGCAAGGGGGCAGAAGACAGCGAAAGAATTGATACGAAAAATAATAAGAGTAAAAATCATTCACCACGGCGACCATAACGAACTCCGCCCTAGCAATGAGCCAGCTGGGCACCGTCTACGCCACCAAGCGCAGGCGACGCAACGGCAAGAGGTGAGTCCCAGTAACAGTCCCCGTCTTAGTCCCAGTCCCAGTGCACAGACTCAGATACAGATACAGGCAGCGAATCAGATACAGATACAAATGCAGATACAAATGCGCAGCGGGGGGCGGATGGCCGAAGAGAGGACGCGCGGTTTGGTGGGGCTCTGTTATTACTGAAAGATTTCAATCAATGCGCGTGAGTGGCTGCGATTGGCTGCACTTGCCACTTACCCACTTGCCACCTTGTGGCGCCACCCGCTGACGAGCCGCTCGTGGCTCTATCAATCTCCTCCGCCAGCTACTGGTCTTGCATCCATTCCCCAATTCGATTATTAATGATCCGGCGGGCATTTGTTGACAAATCACCTTCGCCATTGACTCTTGACTCTTTTGACTTGGCCCTCGGGCCGGGGGAATCCCCCTGGGCCGCCCTACGCCGCAAATTGATTTGCATTATGCATGCCGTGGCAGGTTACCGTGAAATTACAGTAGCCGCAGCAGTCGATGGAGATGATGATGGCCATGATCACCATGATGACCGTGCTGATGATGATGATGGCCGCTCCCCCGGGCTGTTCGCTGGGGGAGATCGGAATCTGGCTGACCCAAGGTGCACATAATTTCTGATAATTTTGTGTACTTAGCCGCTGCAGCAGCACCAAGCATGATGTTTTCAATATATAAATATACAAGAAGACACGCATTACCGCGAGCAACTCTGGTAAATATGCCGCTCCAGCCACGCCCACCTTCAGTTGGTTGCGCTCCATGCGCTAATGTTGCGACCCCCATAATCAAGGCTCTCCGATCGAGACGCTCAGATCAGCTGCAGTGCATCATCGGACGGCCATGTAGCCTTGAAGAATGAGCAAAACCAGGAGCTAAAAGCTGAATCGATTAGCGATGCATTATCAGTGTTAAAGCGAGGAATGAGGATCGATTTAAAAAACAAGATAGAGAATGCGAATGGGGAAATAACTCTTTTGCTGAATAACTTTATTAGCTACGAGTGGGGTACACATTTATTTCAATAGTTTTTAAATTAAAATATTTACCTTAGATAATACTTTAGTCGTTTTATTACAATAATATTCTTGTTTTCTCTTCTAAATACTTTTCCTAAATAATCAATTCAAAACAATTCCTATATGTATAAATGTAAAATTATAAATGTATATTATATATCCAATATTTCTTTATAATAAACATTCAAACATAAATTATTATAAATAGAAAAAACTCTCCATTAAAATCGCTGAGTAAGAACTTCCACTTAATTCGTTTCACCATCGACAGGCAGTCGCATAATTCGCGGTTCCTTCTAGCTTAATACAAAAACTAAAAAAAAAAAAAACAATTACACTTTACTGCAGTTGGCAAAATGTACAAAGGAAAAAAAAGAGAGCGGGGCTTTCGTAGTGCCACCCCTTTTGGACCCTGACTGTGGGCCTGGCTCGGAGCTGACACCGAACTCTGCCGCGCTCGACTGACGCAAAATTGTCACCTTGCCTCTCCCTGCTGCAATGCACACCTGCAATTAACCGAGGGGCAGGTCGAGGCCGCACTCTTTTTAGGGTGCCGAGCTCAGCGGCACCCCTCCGATCATAGTTTTTTATTTTTTAATTTTTTTAATGAACTGATCAAAATGTGCTCTCAAGAGCTTCCAGTTAGCTCAGCTCTGCTCTGCTCTGCTCTGCTGTTTTTTACAACATTTTAATTGAGCTCATAAGTGGCCGGGAGCAGCTGCCCTTTGTTTAATGCCCGCACTACTGCGAATATTACGCATACGACGCATGGGCAGTTTATTTATAACATTTCGCCAAGTTTGAGCCTCGCGTGCAAATATTTTATTAGGAACTTATCTATTCAATTGAAGGCACGAATTTCCAGCACTAAAAACTTGTTGGAATGGAATAATGGGTATCAAAATGGAAGCAGAACAGAAAAGGTACTTTACAGCAACCAATAAAGAAATATAGCGAAATTATTATGCGTTTATTGCCACACAATTAGTTTTTAAAATGTTATAATTTACATAGATTATCTTATTTGTAAACTCAAAATATAGTTACAAGTTGGTAACAATATATATTTTTTATTTGATATTTTTTTCTGTATTTCCTTAAGCTTGTTCTAAGTATCTGCAAGATCTAGGAATTTGTGGTATTTGCCTGTTCTTCCGTTTTCTCTTTTCCTGTTAAATGCAATCACTTCGGTGCACAGTTTAATTGGGAGCCATTGCATCCGTTTCTGAGAGTGGTTGGCCATTACCACAAGTAGTCAAAGTTCGTCCTGGCTCCCGACCCCTGGAATGCCTTGGCCCCTCGCCGCTGGGGTTCCACTTGTTGGTTGTTATGGATATATGAGTCCTGCTTTTGCTTTATTGATTATCAGCTCGTTGTTTATGCTCTCTATGTGGCAATTGTTGTTGTTGTTGTTGTGCGGACGGGTGTATCCAAGTTATTGATTGCTGCAGCTGGTATCCTTTGCAATGCTCCTTTCAAGCTGCATTTGTCGTTGTTCCTTGTTTTTTGTTGTTGCTGTTGCCGGTTGCAATTGCAATTAGCCATGTTGCAGTTGAAATTGTGTCTGTTGTTGCTGCCGAAGCCTTTGCAAAAAGGTTTAAAGTTCAAGCGCTCGTATTTTATGTACTTTGATTGAGTTGCAAAACTTGTTGTTGGAGGTAAAAGAATTTTACAAAGGGAGTTGGTAATTACAGAATTGTTAAAGGGGAAAATAATGCAGGGAACTGCAGTAACTTCACTTAAATTCTTTTAAGGCTATTTATTTTCCCTTTATAATTTAATATTCAATTTTTAAGAGTATCTGTTCTCAGCAGGCTAAGTTAATTAACATCCCTTTTACTCTCCTCAATCTCTCGCTTCCCCTTGCTGCAAAAATTAATTTTTAAAATTTTTGATGAATTACCTTTCGGAATTGTTGAATTGTTGTATTCCCACATGCCAGAAGATCGCTCTCTGGAAAACCGCAGCCCACTGCGCCATATGTTTTCTTCACCAGAGTCTGGGCCCGGCTTTCGGGTTCCCTATCCTCTGACCATATGGCCAGGACCGCTTTCACATCAGCTCACCTAAATTCCTCAGTCGCAGCCCAATTTAATGTTGGTCAAACGAGCTGACCAGCCGGCGGGCGATGGCCCGTTGGGTGGGGGAGTCAGTTCAGGACACCACATGGCCCATGGTGGTGGGTTGCTCATTAGTTGCGCCTGCGCCTGCGCCCTTTGCCAGCGGTATCGGAGCCGGTTCACATGGGGTTAAAAGTATCGCGGCTAGCGGGTTATTCTTTTTAGTTAATTACCCCAGAAGAGGGGGTGTCGGAGATCGAAAGATATACAAGTATGCCGACCGAATGACATATGCCGGCGGTTATCCTCTTTGGGACTGGAATTTACATTCCCTCAAGCTCTATCTCCTAACAGGAGATTGGATATCCCAGCTGTAAATGACGTTACTTGTCCTGTTCAAACTGCAATTTAAGTTCGTTGAAGCTCTTTCCTACCCTGCAACTGCAAATCATTGAAATCTAAGCTTTTTCATGGACGATTTTCTATTGGGGACGCCATGGAAAATGGCTTTAAATGCTT
This sequence comes from Drosophila ogumai, assembly GCA_018904815.1. Taxonomy (NCBI): domain Eukaryota; kingdom Metazoa; phylum Arthropoda; class Insecta; order Diptera; family Drosophilidae; genus Drosophila; species Drosophila ogumai. The sequence goes on along the minus strand of JAEIIJ010010129.1, from coordinate 64,122 downwards.
TGCTACCGTCTTTGGTTAACCGTTTTCCACCGCCGCCAGTCCGCTTCAGTTGCTTGCCGGCGATTATCCATCCGTCTATCGTTGTGTGTGTGTGTATCTGGCGGGTATCTCTCTCCCCGTCCCACTCCCACTCACTGGCTTCCTGGCAGGCTGGTGTCCGTGTGTTGGTAATTAACACCATTGCGTAATGCAGCGTATCGAAGCCTAAATAGTGCTGCTCCATATGCCAAACTGGGCGGCAGTGGGCCCCGAGGAGGTGGCGATATCAGCCATTAAATGCGCTGTCTCATTCCGGGGCAGCTGGTGCTGCTGCTGCTACTTTGTTGCCATTTATGGGGCCGGGGCCCTCGCATCAGTCATGTCGGGAGGTGTCGAAACGCTTAGAGCCTTACAAGCGATTGGGCTCGGATTTGTCGGGCTTTCCGTCTGGCCAGCGGATCAGCTGGCTGATCAGGATCGTTGGCTGTCCGGGATCGGGTGAGTGTCAGTGAACCCGGGGGCAAACGGGGCAACCACTAATCCATAATGCACCGAAACTCCTTTCGGCTGACCACCTGCATTTGGCCAACCCCGAGAGCCTAGCCCAGGTTAGTCAGCGAAAGCAAAACAAAAGAATTTCGAGTTAACCCAAAGCGTCCCATTAAAATCCACCACCACGACGCCGGGTTTCAGTTTAGCAGCAGAAATGGGACTGCCAGGACCAGGAGAAGGACCAAAAACCAGGACGCACTGTTGCCGTCTGCATTTTTGTGTGTGTTTCTCTGCTTTTTCGAGTGTGCGCTGAAGTGGAGCGCCAAGGGGCTGGCCAGGATTGTGGGGTGGACTTTCAGTCGTCGGAGAAGTGGTGGTGGTGGCAGTCCCAGGCAGGTGATACTTTTGGTTACCTTTTCCTGCATGATACTCTGGCCAAAAAAAGGACTCGTTTAACTTCGACATTGAGCTTACAAAAGAGTGTGCCAGCTCAACTGAGACGGACTTCTAATGACACTTATCCCCTAACTGCGCTATCTGAACAAATCATTTTAAAATTATGTTAATTTTGGATTTTAAATGAATAACAGCATAACTGCCTCACTGATAAAGTAATAAATAGTTTCATTTGATGTAATCACAGCTTGCATTACTGTAATAAAATTAAGTGCACATTTAGAAGCTTATTCAAGATCTTATGAGTTGCAATAAATCAAATTGTCACTATTAATGCTCATTTACAATTTCTATCACAGCTTTTTGGGATATAAAACTTTAAACATTTACACTTTACTATAAAGAAATAATCATTAAAAAGGGTTTAAATTGTTCTCTTTAATTCAATATTTTTAAGAATATTTTTCACACCTAAAAGGAAGCCTACGATTTTGTATATTACATATTTAAAATAATTCAAATTTATAATCTAAAGTATTTATATAACTGTTCAAATTTTAAACCTTATTATTAAAATAATTTAGAATGATATATGCCTAGTTCTAGCATTAATTTTTTAACATTAACTGATTAATAATGACTAGGCTCTTTTTTCCAGAGGAAATAGTTTTATTTTTTGTCCCCAGTCCACTTAATATTTGCAACCGCTAATATTGTTAATTAAGATGTACGATAAATTAGTTTTCTGTTTTCCCCTTATTCATTTCGATTGGGATGCCAGCGGCAAATGGAGTTCAGATATATAATATTTGATAATTACGCCGGTCGTCCAAATGATAAATGATCAATGCCAAAATGCCAAATGCGCATCATTAGCGGCACAGTAGCCACTGTTGTTATTCATATTTTGTTTTGTTTTGTTTTTTTTTTTGGACTTCTTCAATCCCGCGCCCCACTAAATCCAAAGGCCGCGCCCACCGAAGAAGGCAAGGGGGTGGGAACTCCGCCCCTGGTTGCCTCCCCTGCTTCCCCATACCCACACCCAGTTCCAGCCCAACCCCTACTCTCTTCCACCATCCCTTTCCGCCTTCGTTTTGGCGTTCGCAGCTGTCAAAAGGTTTTCAAAGTTGCCTTTGCCCGGCGCTTTGATGTCGCCCCCGAGTGTTCTGTGTGTATGTTGTGTCTGTGTGTGGGTTAGAGGGTGTGTGTGTGTGTGTGTGTGTGTCAGTAGTAGATACATTTTTTTTCCACCGGCTGTGTGGAGCTCCTTTCGGTGAGAGACCAAAAGAGATTCCGCTGCGCGAATCGCAAAAATGTTTAATCGATAAAATAAATGAGTTGCCTTTGCCACAGTTTAGTTGTTCTTGTTCCTGTACTTCCCCTGCTGACTGCTGACTGCTGTTGTTATTGTGGTTGCTTTTGTTGTTGTTGTTGTTGTTGTTGTTCTCTGTCCTGGCACAGTTGACGTTATTCTTGTGCGGAACTTTTGCCGCCTCATAGAACACATCTAGCCCGAAAAGTATTAAGCCAAGGCAGTTGTCGGTGCCCTGACAAGGGTAATCGTAAAACTAAAAACAGACCAAGCCATCGCACACACATTCATTGGCCATTATAACCGTAGTTTTATGTACTCCCCGCTGCAGGAATGTATCTTGTGGATACCGAAAGCAAAGCGTAGATCATAAAGCAGGCCAAAGCCACTGGAGTTTGGCGATGGGAAAACTGTCGCCGTTGCTGGCCCATAGATCAAATGCGATTGCAATTGGCGGCCCCTCTCAAGTTATCGATAACATTTATCACTTCATTAAGCGAACGGGGCGAACATTCCGCCGCCTCTGTTTGTACAATTAATATGCAAATGAATCCCCAATGGGACGCGGATGCGGCGGAGGTGGGGATGTACTGCTTGTGGCATCTTAATGTGGCATCACCGCATTCGAAATATGCAAATAATGCGTTTAACAACTTAATTCGGTTCACAGTCCATTCAGAAGAAGTGTTTCGCCCCTCTGACGATTAGCGCGGGCCATGAACCTGAGAGCCTGGGACCGATTCTGCAGAGATTCTCACATCGCAGGCTCTTCTGGCAAATACACAGCTGAAAATTGTGGTTGCAATGATCTAAGAAATTGTTATTTAATTCTGACTAATAGCTGAGGTTATGCTGGATAAGGGATAACTTTGAAGTTTTTAGAAATATTTATTTAAATAATATTTGTTATATTCTTTAATCTTACCGATGAGAGAGCGTGACCTCTTATATCCCATGAAAAATGTATCTTAAAGATAAACCAATTATCCTAACTTAATTAAACTTAAACCCGTCTTAGATATCATATCTGTAGGTTTATTTGAAATCTATTTTTTAAACAAAGAAGCTTTCGGTGGCTAAGTCTAAAAGGAAAAACCTTTCATCATTCAAGAATTTTTTCCTGTGCATCTGTCCTCTGTCTGTAGCTCCTCCAACTGGAATTTACTTCGTCCTGCCCTCTTTCAGCCAACTTGTTATCTTGACAGAGTTGCGCGATCGTTTTGTAGTCGCTTTTGGTTTCAGCTACTGCCTGGCGATTCACTTTTCTCGCTTTCGGGTTGACAAAATTAATGAGTTGGCCGCGCTGTGAGGCTCCTCCTCTCGGTCGCCATCCTCCGCGCGCTCCTCGTTAATTTTAACAGCTTTGGGATGCTGAGCCTCGAAATTTATGCGTGAATTTGGCGCAGATCCATTAAGTGGTCCATAGATTAGGTGGCTCCCTTTTGCGGGCTGCTAAGTGGCTGGGCCAAAGGCTGCAACACGGTAGCATAGCGGCAACAGCAGCAACAGCAGCAGCATGTTGTTCGCCTCTGACAGCTTCCTTAAATGGCGCTTAACGCGGTGTTGTGACATTTTCATACAGAATCAATTAAATGTGACATTTCCAGACCGAGATGATGGTGTTGCACTGCACAGTAGCCAGGTGAGTCGCAGGTGTGCGGCATCAACAAGTGGCTGCTTAGGGGGAGTATGTAAAATCAAATTAGTTGCAGTAAAAGTGAGCGATGATGACCCACAATCCGCCGCTGGTATTGTTTAGAGTTTTATTTTTTGGACACGCCACTTGGCGAACGCTGAATGCCGAAAGGGTTGAGCTGTAGAGGGGTGGAGCGGAGGTGCTCAAGTGTATTTAGGGGACTGGGGGGGCGCACACCTATCAGCTGCAATGGCGGCACGCAGCTCTCGAGCAACACGCATAGGCCAAAGTCAAAAGAGCCAGCTGATGAATGAACGAGTGTCTGGTCTGGTCTGCTTTACTCTGCGTGTGTGTGGGTTACTAACGGTTTGCTGCGATTTTGGCGCCAAATCGAGCGTGCTATGATCATCAACAACAACAGCCGCCTGAACACGCTGCGTATGCGTAATGCTTTGCATGCAAGCCGGCAAAAGAAAAAAACAAAGCGAGGCGAAGGCGTAGACAGCTGAGCTGGATGCCATGAACTCACGTGCCCCCCAAAGGATTGCGTGTCATTTGTTTATAAACACATCACTGAGGCAGCAGCGCCGGCGGGGCAGGGTTCGCTGGCGGGGATTAAGCAACAATCGACACCTGCAAATGGCAATATACATTTGAGCGGAAAGTTTTCAGGCAACTTGCAAAATTCTCGGCAAATTGAAATCCTTTCTCAGTCCTGAACACAAATAAATATTTCGCTTATTTATGCTGACGTCAATATGCTTTATTTTTGGAATAGTCGAGTACCAATTCATTTGAAAATTTAAACAATTTTTTTTTGTATTATTTATTGGCTGTAGTTTAGGCCAAGGTATAAGTTGCATTTTTAGCTGATGTAAGGAGGAGTAAGGATATGCTTTTCTCTGATTGTTTTTATCATATAAAAACCTTGCTTCTTTACCTTAATTATAATAAATATAATAATAAATCAAAGTTGGGAAACCATATTTTTTTTGGGTTTAAATAGTAGTACAGAGTTAATATATTTAAGTACTCTGGCAGAAGACTTTACCCCTTTTTTTTGTATTAATATATCACCACTCCTCAATACATTTTCTTTTATTTCTTTTGATTTATGTAGATACTTTGGATATCTTTGATATTTTTAATTAGATTGTCAACCGATTCCAGCTTATTCAGTTTATATTCTATCACCCTTTGGTTTAATTATTTTTTCTTGGCTCTGCCTTATCTTTATTGCCTCGGACAACAGTGGTGGGCGTGGTGCGTCGGGATTTAGGGCTTATATCGTAGTCGCTGGATCTGCGGACTTTGCTTTGGCGTGTGCTGGGCGAGACTGCAGCCTTGGACCTTGCAATTTGTGTCAACCCAATCGCGAGACACACTCACCCGCCCCTGGCCGCAATCCCTGAGCTACTCCCGCCATTCCTCCAGCGGTCCGGCGGACGAAGCCCCAATCCCAAAAGTCGTCCGCATTGTAATTTCTTTAAAAGCAATTCATTTCATAATGGGAAAAGGAAAGAAGAAATGCGAAGAAGAATGCCGAATGGGGGGGAGTGGGCATGGGAAATGGGGTGGCGGTGGCGGTGGAGTTGGGAAAGCAACGAAAATGGCGAAAAATAATACATGGGGAAAAATGTATAGAAAGGACGAAGGCGACGTCGACGACGAAGACGACGGCGGTGCTGAAGGAGAATAAAAATGGCTTTTTGGGGCTGAAACTTTCGCAAGGAGCGTGGCCCCCACACACACACACACTGCAGTTATCCTTTGTTGGCTAGGATTCCTCTCTACACGTACACTCTTTCTCTCTCTCTCTATCTCTCTGTCTTTTTCTCTATTTCCCTTGACGTTTTTATGGCCCCCAGACAAAAGGCTGAGGCACCTTTCACCTTTCCTCCTGGTCGCCGAAAGTTCTTTTAGTTTTTGGAAAGTTGTTTATGGAATTCATTTTATTCCCACTGCTCCTGCTGCTCCTCCTGCTGCCGCTCCCGCTCCTGCTCCTCTGCTCCTGCTCCTGCTGCTTTGCCCTTGCCATTTGGTTGGTTTCCTTGGACTGCTATAGATAATAAGAAAATTATACATTTTATGCCGCCAGCTTAGGCGAGAGACAGAGGGGCACAGCGGCAAAACAAAAAATAATACACCGCATTGCCCCCAATTTGGCAGGGGCCTCAATTTGGCCCCGGATCGAAAATTATTTCTATGTCGATTCCTTTGCTAATTCGCAGCCTTGACTCCGGTGCATTCCGATGCGTCTAACGGTTTCGTTCATCAATATAATCATCCCGCGATCCGTTCGTTTATCCTTTTTTTGTTTTTGTACCCTCTTTTTTTCTTGTCCAGACACTGATCATTTTCGAATTTCTTCGTAATTGGCTATTTCATTAAATGAGTTCTTTCCATTGCTCCGATTTGAACGGTTTGTCCCACGTTTAGCGTCGATTTGCAGGGACAACTGCTCATCCTTTGCAGTCCCTGGAGTAGCGGGAATTCTTATCTGTGATCCTTTTATCCTAGCAGCTGGGCGAGAAGTTGGCATTCCGATGGCCGGACAACGCCTTGGTGGCACGATAATGGAACTGGGATTGGGAGCGCTCCGATAGCAACTGGGGGATTATCCGTATGTCCGGCAACCGGCGACAATTTGAGGCAACATGTCGTCCAGTTTTGTGACATCAAACGGACATGCCACTGACAATTACCTAGGATCCTGCAGAAATAGCTAAAAAAAAAAAAGAAAACAGCTCAGAGGACGTGGTCCGTCGGCCAATTAACTTAACGCGACAATATCCTGCAACAGTCCGCGTCCTTTTTCCGCGTCTCGTGTGTGTGCAGCCGAGCAAAAAGTTTTTCAAATAAAACGCGACACACAAAAACCCCAACGAGAAGCACAACAAACGGCTAAAAAATTTGAAAACGGTGACAAAAACAATGCCACGCAAGGTTTGGCCATGGAAGGGGTCGTCTCATAAATTACAACAATAATTATATTTAATTACCGCAATTAACTTTGTAATAATGTCAATGAAAATGATGAGACGAAATATGATTAAAAAAATAACACAATAGAGAGACAGGGAAAGGGAGGGGCGCCGAGAATTCATCGGCTTGTGGAGAAAATCCTAAAGAACTGCTCACGGCCACGGATAATGATGGATTAGCGGCGAAGCTTTTGAGCTAATCCAGATTGCCTGCTGCTCCTCCTCACACACACACCCGATACCCCATTTCCATTCCTCGTACAGCCATCATAAACGGATTTTGCATTTATGAAACCCCCGCACCGCCCCAGTCAGCATTTGGATTTACAATGGCATTGTAGACGGCTCCTCCAGGTCGGGTCCTCGAACATTTTATGACATTTAATTGGAGTGGCTCCAGATTGCGGTCGGACTTCTGACTTGTGTCTGGGTATCCATGCATATTCCCGTTTATGATTTGATTCACGGAAACTGTTAGTTAGAGGTGGAGTCGGGTAATGGGGCCGATTATCTTGCTGGAATCGGAACAGGGATTTAAAACGTGCAAATACGCTTCATTATACATCATTATATGCGACTAGAAGAGTGGGTTTAAGTAATAATTTGACCAATCATTTAGATTTTGAGCTACAATGGGTCTCTTTTTAGGGATATTAAATTATTAATAAAATATTAAAGGATATTAATATTAAAAGAAGTTCTTAATAAGCTGATAATTATCCTTAAAGTTGTTCTATCTTTGAGATAAGTAATTAGTGAACTATATTTATAATAAATCAATGATTAAAATAAGCGAGAACTTAGCTGAATTCATTCAAGAGATAAGTCTCTCGTCGAATAGATATAAACTCCCTCCCCTTGGATCGACTAATCAGCGGATTAAGTGGGCATAGCTAATCGAAGGAAACTACCCCAGATTGGATGACCACAGTCCTTGAGAGACTACCATCTGGGGGAGGATTTAGGTCGGTCCAGGGTCCGGGCTATTACACAGTTTCGGGTAACTGATAAGTGCAATTAATAATTTTTGACCTTTTCAAGTTCACGCCGACAACGCCGCCTCTGCCAGCTGACGCGGTCGAGGCCGTGCGAAGGCGCGTTCTATTTAGGGAGCCACTTTCCATTTATGCATGAAAATTGTTTTTAATTTCCCTTTCACTAATTTTTCCTCTGTTCTTCTCTCTACTCCTAAACCCCGCAGCCTGAAGCCGCCGCCCAAGGATGGCGTCACAAAGAGCAATCCATCAAAGCGGCATCGGGAGCGCCTCAACGCCGAGCTGGATCTCCTGGCCTCGCTGCTGCCCTTCGAGCAGAACATCTTGAGCAAACTGGATCGACTGAGCATTCTAAGGCTGTCCGTTAGTTATTTAAGAACCAAGAGTTATTTTCAAGGTGAGTTCTATGTTAGCTGTAGTCCGCGAAGGGTGGCCACTGGAGTCACCCTCAACTGGGTCTCAACTGGGCTTCGACTGGGCCTCCTTTCCATTCGCCATACGGCGCGTAACGATTTTGGCCTATTAAATCGATTATGCCGCGTCCGAGGAACTCCCCGTTCTGGGTTTGGTTGCTCATACTGTGGCCCAGACCCAGAACCAGACCCTAAACATGACTCATAAATGATTCAAAACTAATTTCAACGCCGCGCCAGGAGGTCCTCTCCTCTCCTGGCCAGTTCCACAACTCGGCGGCGACTCGGACCAGCGACAGACAAACACACGCACGTGCTGTTGACGGATTAAGGAACAGTCAGGAAGGAAGCAGCGAGCTGCAAAGGAAGCGGGGAGCGGTCTAGCACAGAGTCGAGAAGGGCTAAAAAGCAGAAAAGAGAAAATTAGGGGAAAAGAACTGCCAAAAAAAAAGGTTATTCAATTGGGAAATTCTCGGACATATTTTTAAATATAAATGCAAGTAAGGGAACATAATTTAAAGGATACTTTTCAGTTAAAAGACTTACACAAGTTTTAAGAACTAACCTACTTTTACACAATTAAAGAACTTTAAATACCCCAGGGTAATTTTGGATATGCTATGCTTATTTTCCCCAGTGCATTTGACGTTGTCTTCGGCTTAGTCAGTCGGGAGTAGAGCCAGGAGCTGGAGGACCTAACATATGTATCTACCTCTCTCAGGGGTGCTTTATTCTAGTCCGGGACCGCCGATGTGTGGGCTGACCTGGGGGTTGCTGAACGCTGCGGCGGCGGTAGGGGACGCTACGAGGGGTCAAGATATTTGTATAATTTAAATTAATTAAAACAAATGCAATAAACTCTCGGGCCTTGATGGCTTGATTAACGATTCGTCCGCCCGGGTTCGTTGGCATTTTGCGTTTGTTTTAATGACCAACACAACACAAAAAATACAAAAACTGAAAATGAAAATAAAGAAAATATTTAATTGCTCCGCGTTCGCATTCAGAGCCACAAAATTGGCAATGTCCAGGCGGTCGCGAGTGTGCTGTATGACAGCTTTAATTAAGCTTAAGTGCGGAATTAAGGATCCAATCCGATACCAATGCCACCACGGACTCGAGAAATCGAAGTGCGGCTGAGAAAAGGTAACAAACTCGAGTAAATATTTTGACAATTAGCGGTCAAGCGGAGCTCAGCGTTAATTGCACTGGCAAACTGTTGGCTTAGAGGACAGCAAACACAAAGGAGCAGCCGCTGGCCACGTGCCTCTGGCCGCTTTGTGCATTGTGAAAAGTCAATATAAACATTAGTTTCCTTTTGCCAGCGGCCTGCAGGACCAGGGCACCTCGGACAGGACAACGACGACGGGTTAATGGACCAGAACCGTTGCGGCGTGTGCCCCGGTGAGTGGCCCTTTCCCCCGACCCCTTCGCCAGGGGTTGTCACAAAACACGGCGCACGGGGTCAACGTTTGTTTTCATTGCGGGTGCCGTACCCGTACCCGTACCCCGTGCCCAGATAGATGTTTTCGGATATTATCGGGATCATTTAATTTACAATTAGTGTTTGTTTGCCCTCGGAGCCCATCAATGGGCTTTGGATTCCGATTTTGGGGGTTCGATACGCATACGCGACGTGTGTCGCTCATGGATTACCGGGCCGAAGCACTCAAGACGATTAAAATTGATTAGATGTCCTGGGGCAGGAGGAGGATGCTGCTGTTCTCGGCCAGTGGGAAAGTTGCTCCTGAATCCTGGATACACATGTCTATTTGGGGGTGCCTCGTCCTCGGAGGACTTGCCATCTGCAGTTGCTTGACCCTGACTTGCGCAAAAAACTTCTGCGCCCCGAAAACCGAAAACAATACGAACGAGAACCGAACTGAAAATGTTCTCTATACCCGGGCAAAGAAAGCAGAGCTTCAGGGTTTCAGAGTTTCAGAGTTTCAGAGTTCCAGAGTTTCGCTTTTGCATTTAGCTGTACTAGCCTTGCTTATGCGCGGAACCACGCCCCTTTCGCCCAACCGCCCCCCGATGATTTAGTAATTCTCTTTCTCTCTGCCAGCCATTTTCGAGCTTTGCCGAGTGCTTTTCCACTATCTCTGGGTTTGGTTTTGGCCGCAAACTAAATAATTAAAGCGCGCTGCTAATGGGCCATTGTCTTGGCCCCGAATGAGCAGGGTGCGGAGTGGGGGGGGAGTGAGAGTGAGAGGATCTGTCAGGGGGCAACTGCCCATAATTGCCCAGGGCAAACTCACCTTGGCTCACCACCCGGCTACTGGCCATAATTGTTAAGACGCGCAATTTCTACATTTTTAATGCCCTTTTCGAAGAGGAGCAGCCCAGCCCTCCACTCCTGTCCCTGTCTTTCGACGTCTGCCTAATTGATGAGTTGCGTAATTAAGTGCCAACGGAGAGGTTGGAACAATTGCTGAAACATTAGTTGTTATGACCCCTTGCTCCCTCACCCCAACTCCGATATTGATAGTTTCTGCTTTTACGATTATTATGCATTCTGTAATGTTTGCTCTGTTTTTTTTTTTTTTTTTCTGGGAGCCCGCACGCTACCCTCTAAACGCAGCTTTCCCCACCTAGCCGCTATTCAACCCCCCGCTGGCGGAGCTAATGCCATTAAAATGGCAGTAAAACGTGGCCCATAAGCAAATTGAGTTCCCAAGAACCAAGAAGCGGTAGCTACCTTAAAGATTTGGTAACCCGAGATGGGAACGCATTTGCATTTGCATTGGCGTTGGCCGCCGCGGTTTCGCCAGCCAGAGTTCCCACACACTTTTAAAACGGACACTATAAAAAATAATGATTTAAATAATAATTAAACTACAAATTGGGGACTCTAATATTGGATGTGTTTCCACAGAAAGTGGGAATCAAATATTAAAGATTAATTGAATGTGAATCGAATTACAAGAATATATTTAGACGAAAATCAACTGCCATATTTCACGGTTCAAAATAGAAAATAAATCAAATTTATAAAAAATGGAGTATATAATAAGTACATGTTATTTCTTGCTAAATAAATATTACGAATAATTAAAATACATTTTAAATACCTTTTTCAAATTTCCTTTCCTTGGAAACTGTATTTAACATATAATTCCTATGGCATGTTTTCCCAGTGTAAAGCCAATAACATAATAGATTTGCTGGCAAATCATGTCGCCATTACTTTTGACTCAATGGACCTGGCCTGCTCCGGCCTGGCAACTGGTTGTCGGTGCTCCGTGGGAAGCGGCAGAGTTGTGGCAACCTGTTAAGCGTATTATGAATGAATATGAATCTTTGGGCCTGAGCATGGGACACCCGAGCCGGGTGGCCTGCGGCTTAGTAGTCCGTCAGTCACCCACCGATTAGTGGCCAAGACAAGGTCACTTGGTCAGTCAATCTTCTGCTGCATTCCGGCTGCTCCCGCTGTTCCATTTTCCACTGGGCCATTTATGCTATTATCAAAATTGCCTACAGGCATTCGCTCCCAATTTGAGGGGAAAGAGTAGGAGGAGGAGGAGGAGGAGGAGGCCAAGGCTCAGTTCTTAACCTATAAACATAGTGAGGCGGCCAGAGCTCCAGCGGCATTTGGCCAATTTTTCGTACATTGTAACATGACTTTCGTGCGTTGCTCCAGTTAAGGCCGCCTTAACCCCTCGGTGCCGGTGCCGGCTCAAAACCAGACAATGAATGGGTCGCAGGCGGACATGCAATCAGTCAGGCGATGGCTACAGCTATGGCGATGCACTTGCTCCACGTAGGTGTTGCTTTTGTTGTGGAGCGCTGTGGTGTTGTGGCCGTGTTGTGTTGCCCAAAGGCGTCGCATTGTCACGCCGGCCGAAAGCTCAGCTGTTTCCATATACCCATGGCTACGGAGATATACCTACATGGCTACGGATACATAGCTCCGCGTGCATTGGCAGACAACATTGCGTGACTTACGTAGGTCGACACCCCCTTTTTCCACCCCATCCCCCCCAGTTCCTCCTCCTTGCGCTTTGCCAAGATACAATGTCTAGGGCCTAGTTCAATTTAAAGTCCAATAAACGATTCGGCCTCTTTAAAATGATAGAAGGAACTTGAACTGCCTATAAGGAGAGTGTAATTGCGCAGTGCGTTGGTGTGTCAGGTGCCAGGAACTTAAAGCCGCAAGGGAACCTTCTTTAAATGGAATATATTGGTTTCTGAAGCTAAAGCAAACTCCTTGAAGTGCCTTAAGGATAATCGAGGCAATCAAGGATGTTTTGTGGCTTTAGCTTAAAGTTAAGACTCACTTATTAAATGGTTCGAGTTCCTTATCCTTTTTATTAGCTCATTTATTATTCAAACCTTTTGTAAACTTTTCACTCAATAATTTTCTTTTATTAATTATAGACAAACTTTTTTGGACTAGGATAATTTCAATGAATTAAATTGCTAACTTTTAAAGGTAAAAATTGTAAAGTATTAATGCGATTAAAATGTTTTTTTTTATTGGAAAAGAGATAAAGTATATAGAGAGTAAATATAACAAAATATAAAGATAATTTTCACTAGCTAGATAATTTTATAATTTTGTTAAATTGATCAAGGTATTAAGTAATGTTTTGTTCCTTAAATGAACTTATATTATTAGATAACGTAATGATTTATGAGCACCAAGACTTAACTTGCTTTTAAAGATAGAAATATAGTTTAATTATGGTTTTAATCGTGTCAAAAAATATATAAAAATCTCTTAAATGCTAAAATATAATTACACGTTTAATAGAACACATTTTAAATTAGAGTTTATAGTCTGACAGCTCTATTATTGGTATTTATTTAATTTCCCTCCAGCCAAACCTCCCTGTGCCCGTTGGAGCTGCCCACCGTTAGCTGTTAACCTTTTCCTTTTGACCCACAGGCCGCGGCAGGGTGCAGTGCATCCAAGAGGGGCGCTGTCACTCCTGACAGCTGCTGCCAATGGTGCCGCTGCTGATGCTACGGGTCTCGGCATACGTATGCTTCCCGACACCGGCGCTGTCAGTTTTCCAATCAAATCCGCTGATGAGTTTGACATTTCCATGACATATTTGCTTCTGTCGGCACGGAAAATGTTTGCCAAAATGTCAGAGAATTTAAACTTTATTTATTATTCTGCGCCAAGCCGTGCCACCAGCCAGCCGGGGCACGCCCAGTTGCCGCTCCATCGCCAGCATAATTGAAGCCGTTTCGGGAGGGGGAAAATGGCTCAGAGGAGAGCTTGGTGGAATCGGAGGTGCCGTCAGTGCAACGTCATTAGGGCGAGTATCTATCTTTTGGGTCTTCTTTCGCTGCCTTTTCCCAACTGGTTTCGCTGTGGCTTTTCTCTCTGTCCGCTTTCCTCCACTCTCTGGCCACCTGGGTGGGGTTTTCCTCGCCGCCGCCATTTTATGTGTGTGTACATCATCGGGCTCTACGCCAAGTAACCCGCACCTCGCACCACCGCCAGCCGAGATTTTGCGCTTTTCCGGGCTCGCAGCTCAAGATTTTCATCCACCGTCCGGCATTGGGTTCACGGTGGATGGTCGTCCGTTTAACGACTCTCCGGGGGTGGCTTCGCCAAGATGGAAGCGCGCTGCCAACGGAAAATGAGTTGGGGAAAACAGCAGAGGAGCAGCGGAAAGGCGGAAAATGCGGAGAATTCGTCGTAAATTCGGTTTATTCGTCGAGTAATAATACATTGTAAGTGCAATAAAAGCGCCGGGCAGATTTTGTAACTGGAGACGGAGCCGGCGACGGAGAGTCCTACGCCGAACCCAACCCAAATCTCTACCCAGCAGAAAAAAATAATTAAATGAGTTTATGCACGTACAAAAAATTAAAATATACAACCAGAAATAATAAAAAGCAGGGCCGCGAAATGGAATGAATGTAAACTGAGCCTAATTAAATTATGAATAATTACGGCCGCGTCCTAGGCCAAGTGGCTGTAAGGGATCACGCCAGGATTACACGCACATGATGCAATTTGTTTGGGCCCCATTACACGGGCCCAGAGGCAGCCGCAGGAGCTGGAGGGGAGTGGCCAGCAGTAACCAGCGGCGACTATTTGTTTTATCGCACTTTCGCTAAAATGAACAATCTTTCGGGCCAAGAGGAGCGAGCGAGTGCGAGTCACTTTTGTTAATTTGATAAAAAGGCCAAAAAGGCCGAGATTAAGTCCGGGCGACAAGGAGCTCCAGTTTGCGGTCAGGTCTGAAGTGGGTCTGGGGGAACGAACGCTAAACCTGCTAATTGAAATTGAAGCCCGACTCCGAGAGTTTTCCCCCTGCTTAGGGGTTGCAGTCGCGGGGACTGGCTTTTCCCGAGGCTTGCCATGCGTAAATTAAGTTTTCCTCGTCTCCTATCCTAGCTGCTGTTTTATTTCTCTTCAGCATTTTTTATTTTACCCATTTGCGTTGATAAAAATCATAATTTATGACATCAGCTGGCGTGGCATAATTTTTGGCCAGGACGGGAACAACACTACCGGCCAAGCCACCCTCCGACGCCAGTCCTCCCTCCCAAAAAACCTTTTACTAATATTGTGTAAATATATGAAGTTCCATTTCTTTTATCGTTTATCGCACATAAATCAATTTTTGTGACAAATTTATTATAAAAAGACCCGCTCGGCTCCCACCAAATAAAACTCCGCCGCTAAGAAATAAATAAACAAAAGTAAACGGGGTCGGGGGGAAGAAAATAAAATGAAATTTTCCTAGGCAAAATGGCGGCCGGGTATAGGGCCCAGGGGTGGATAGTTCAAGGATATCGCTGGAGATGGGGACCAAAGGGGCGAAAGTTCCCATAAAATATTACAATGACACCATAAACAATTTTTAGTACTTTTGCCAAAGCCGTAAATATTTATTGTACGAGTATTTTTCGGGGAGCCCGAGCGCCAGAGACACACAGTATATATATGCCTATGATATATTGGGTATTTTTATGAAGTTACTATGGTTATGCCTCCCAAAATCCCCGCGGGGAAGGTGAGTTTCTAAAACAATTGAGTGGCTTATTTATGGCCAAGCAATTTCCTCAACTTTATTCGCTTCTTTTGAGTGAATATCAAATATTTATGGTTAATAAAATATCCAAAAATTCCGCCGCAACTAAAGTATCTATCTCTTTCTCTGTCTCGGCTTGCAGTTGTTATGCATAAGGATAAGGAAGAGAACGGAGTCCTGCCCCACATACACGCACACGACGGCTACAGGACACGGGAGCTGGGCGCCTTCGAGCACGGCCTGCTGGATGGTGATATGTTCCTCCAGGTGAGTCCAACTGCAGCCCAATCGCCTCGATTTGTCTTCATCAGTGGCTGCTTGATGGCTTCATTGGCCAGGATACGTGGCTGGATAGATGGGTGGATGTGGAGCGGGGCATAATCAATCAGCGTCTTGTTAGCCGGCAGAGTTTCCATTGATAAATGCGGAGCACGCAACCGAACGGGGGAGGGGTACTCTCCCTAGGCTTCGATTCCATCATTTGTAATTGTCTGCAATTAATAAGGGCTCGAATTGATTAACGTAATTGAAAATTGCCTTGGTATTACACTGACAAGTTAGAGGGAGCAGGGGGAGTTTAGTCACAAACTTGTAGATTATATATCTCAAAGTTTGCATATAAATATAATTAAAAACACATTTAAATGCAAAGCACAAGTAGTCTATAACGCTTTCAATTAATCTTATTTTTATAGTGAAATCTAGAAGACTAGAAGACCATTCTAATTAAACTCAAATGAAAGTCCCACTTATAACCAAGTTCTAACCTAAATTCAGAGCACAATTAGCCCCATTATCGCTTTTTAACTAGCTGCTAAACATAGCTGAGGCCCCAACTCAATACACTAATTATTTCGCTCATTTTCAAGTCTAAATATGCATTGTCCAATTGATGGTAGGTAGGCAGTCTTGCCACGATTTCTCTACAATTAATTAGCAGTTATCAAGCAGCAGCTGCACCGCCGATGTGGAGCAAACATAAAACATTATGCATTTCAAGTTTATGTGCCAAAATACTCCAATTAAATTGTCGCAAAGAGCTAAGCACTCCCTCGTCAGCCGAACGGCCCTCGCCTTGGGGGCAGTTGCATGTTTTTGCTGAATTAAAAGTGCATGTGCCGCCGCCGCTGTATTTGTTTGTTGCAGTGTCCGAGGCGCCAACATATGCACTTGTCACAGTCATGACAGTTTAATTTAATGCGCACATAGCTCACCGGCCACTGGAGCAGCCGGTGGCCACCGGCGGTGGTGGTGGTGACCCACCTCCTTCTCTTTCTCCTCGCCAGACAGACACACGCAATTGTGCAACATGCACTTGCACTCCCATCCAGGCCGACTCTACTTTTTTTTTGGCCTGCACACACTCCACAGTTGCACAATTCAATGTCAAAGTCTAACCACCCGCCAGAGTTCGGTATGCACCACCAACTGACATACACGTTGCAACGTTGCAAGTTGCAGTTTCGTGCTGCATTACGTATACGCAGGGTGGCCAGGGGGCCACTGGCTACTGGCTACTGGCGACTGGCGAATTTGAATGCGAGCCAAAAAAGCTACCCCTTCCTGACTGCAGCTAATTGTCGAGCTCAAAACTGCACAATTGTGCATTTCCGTGCATATTTTTAGTCTGTCTCAGTGGGAAAGTTGGCTTAGTTCTTGGCCGAGAAGGGGGACTGAGGTGAGGCGCGGCAAGGTGTGCATATTTAGTTTTAATACCTCGGGTATTTGTTACCTGTTGCCCGTGAAGTTTTACTTTTTGCTGCAGCTGTTGCCGCCGCTGCTTTTTCCTTTGCCGTTTTCTGTTTATTATGGGTCACATATTATCATTAGAAAATGGCGTTTTGTCACGCAGCTTACTCGAGGGCTAACACATACACTCGGGCAGCATTTAATTGTCTTCCGTTTTCACTGAAAGTAAAACACTTTCAACACTTGGCCCAACGCTGCCGCCAACATGAAATGAACCCAACTTTCCATGCAACAGTTTTAGGCGGCAGATCCGCCGCAGATATTAACCGGGCCGGGGAACCTACCTCTGGGGGTGGGCTTTATTAAGCAATTATACGGACGAGTATGGGCAAATTGGCCAAACTAGAGAGATGGCTAGCGAGAGGCTACGCCTGATGCTAGGAAATGGTAAAATAATCGCCGCCAACTTATCAAATCTCGGAAAACTGAAGTGCAACACACGCCGGCGAGCGTCGAGGAAGGGAAGGGAACCCAGATATGCCCCAACTCATACATGTACATGCCATACAGCCTCTCTATAGAGACGGGCGTGTATTATTAAAATCGCATTAGAAGACGCCGCGGACGCAGACGAGCTTGTCTAAATTGTAGCTGCTGGAGGGAAAGAGAGCGGCAATGCCATTGCCGTAATTGGCGGGAAAGAGACGGGCGAGAGAAACAATTAGACTGTGGGGAGAAATCTTTCTTGGCCGCATAAAAAGATAAAATGCCGCAAGAAATGAAAAGAGAACGGCAAAAAAAGCTGTATAAAGAAAGATAATAAGAAAACTAGCGAAACAGGACCTAAGGAAGAAGAACGAATAAGTGTGTACCCTTTAAAGATGGGTTTTTTAAATTTTAAATACCCTTTGAAATAAATATATTTAGTAGGAGAACATAAATTGGAAATTTTTATGACTTTACTGTAGTAAAGACTTTAGTTGTATTTCATATTATTTATAATTTATACCAAACTAAATGTCTACATTTAAATTTCATGATTAAAAAACTTGTATCTTTTTGAGATAGAGTTTCTTAAATACCCTAAGAATATGTTAAATTAAAATATAGCGAAAATAATTAAGAAATTATATGATACAATAAAGGTGGATAAGGTACTCTTCTACCTTTCCAATATCTTATAATTTTTATATCAAACGAAGGTTTTTAAATATTAAATTCATTTCACCTTTACAATATCATAATAATATTGATTTTGGATTATCCTAGATCCCAAAAGGAAAGTAGAAACTCACTAGTATGGATTTATTATTAAATCCGTAAGATATTATTTTAAACAGAACATCTGTCAAGATTTCTGTCCACAGCATTCCAGCAGAGTATGCATATGGGACTGTCATAATATTAGCTCTCCGTTCGCATCTCCTTCTCTCAGCGGCTACCGTTGGGGAGATCTTTACCCCGATTATTGATGCTCGACCGGGCCGCGCGCCTTGATGACAATCCATGCGGCGAAGGCGAATGCCGGGGCCACATCCTTCGCGGGCTGTTGATGCGTTTTAAATGATGACGCCACTTAGCATTTATGTCGGCTAATGCCAACTCTGGGCCAAGGAGCGGGCTACCCGCTGCTCCTCCAGCCGGGAGGATCGGCTGGCCAATCCTGCTGCAGAGCGCCGCGTCTGCTCTGTAATTAGCAGCAATCGCGCACATTTTTCTCCGAGCCAAAAGAGGGGGAAACTTCCTTTCGATGCGGCCCGATGTGGTGGCTGCAAATTGATATTTAAATACGCCCGTATTAATTACGCACCGTGTGTTTTTGTTGTTTTGTTTTGGCTTTATTAATTACGACCGCACCGCCACGGAGGCACTAATGGAGAATTGGCAAATTTGTCTTTCGATGCCGGTTTCGTTTTGGATTCCGTTCGGCGGGCTTCGGTTTCCCTCCCATTTTCACTTCACACCTCACCGCGACGCGGAGGCCGCGTTCCGTTAGCTCCGGCCGAGATCTGGCCATTGGGAATCGCATGCGTCGCCGCCATTAGCAGGCCATAAAGCCCGACTTTAAAATGCAATCAAAAACAATAATGCGCCAAATAATAAACAAAACAATGAAAGGCATTACAACTTTTGCATGCTTCGCTCGCCGCCTTCAGGTTCGCATTTCGTTTTCTTGTTAGCAGCTCCGAGTGCGGGGCATATCCGAATAGATAATGACAATGGCTCATCTGGGGGAGTCAAGGGAGTCGAAAGAGGGGCAACTGGACGGGCATGGAACCTGCAATTACAGCACAGAATCGACCGAAATCTACCCATGGCCCCCGCGCATCCTCCTTGTCCAGTTGAAACCCATTGATTTAATTGCCGGCCATTTCCTGGTTGTGTTTGATGTGGAACTCCAGCTCCGACTGGGATCGGGACAGGGGATGTACACACTCGCACACACTGGCGGCGACCTGTGGCTTGGATGAAATGAGCCGCTTAAGCGCTGATTACTCTTTTTCCCCACAACCAAGCGCCGCCATCGAGGTTGGTTCCTCCTCCTCCTGGTCCGGACGAGACGAGGCGGAGTTCATTCAAGCTGTGTAACCTGTACGGGTCAATGGATGAACGCTGGGAATAATCTTGGGCATTATCCTAGAAATAAAAGTGCAGAGTTACATACTGGATTACTGCTTTATTTCATGGTTTAAATCAGCATTTTAACCTAAAAGTTTTAGGTATTTATTTATGATAATCTAGCTTCCCCAGCTTACCATTTTCTCCCTGTGTATTTAAACCCTGCCGGCTGCCATGATGGATAACATTTCATTCACCAAATATGACGAGACCTGGCAGCTACTGTAATTACACCTTTGCCAGCCCATCATCCAACCCATCGCATCCCATCCCATCCCAAAAGATTCATTCATCTAGCTATTGATTCTGGGTTTCCAGCCACTTGTCTCTGGAGCAGCAGAAACAAAAATTTAATTCATAGTTTTGATTTAATTTTGACCCGTTGTCTTTCCTTTCTCTTGGCTCTTTCTTTGCAGGCCCTAAATGGATTTCTAATGATACTGACATGCGAAGGCGAAGTCTTCTTTGCCACGCACAGCATCGAGAGCTATTTGGGATTTCATCAGGTAAGTGCCACCAGCCAGCCAATCCCTGCCCCTCCTCCAGAGCCGCGCTCTCTCTCTCTCTTCCTCCTGCTCTGTACATTTGATTGATTTTAATTGCCGGGGGTTCTGATGTGAGTCTGTCTCTGGTTTTTGGGTCAATCTCTGGCATGCGGAAGCGGTCCGAGAAAGGGAAGTCTTTGCCAGAATAGGCCAGAATAGGAGAAGAAGAGTTCCAACTATTCTAGAATTCGTACAGGTTCACAGGGAACCAATTTAATTGGAGGTAGAAAATGTAGAGATTCTACTTCTGAACACTAAAGTGCAGATTCTTCTTCTATAAGAGACGTCAGGGTAAGCGAAAATTCCTTTAAATCAATCAAAAGATTCTGAGGAGCCAATATGTAGCATAGATAATCAGCATTAGGATTTAATTCAGACCTTTAATAAGCAGAAACAGATAACCCCACAACCTTAAGTGTTTTACAAATATTAAAACATTTTACAGATTTATAAAACTCATTAGAAAGAACCAAGTGCTGTGTGTGCTTTTATTTTTAAACCAATCTTTGGTATGCGGAAAAACTCCATTCCTGGCACTTAGAGTACGAGTTCTCATGGCGAACTCAAATAAAACAAAACTGAGTAACCTGATTCCCGAATACCCTGACCCAAATACGCGTCCACAGATGAGTCTCCAAGCTGCCAGAAAAGCGGTCTGGCTCTGCGTTCTCCTTGGCAGAAGGGTGCGCGGACCTGAATCGATTCGCGGGCACCGACAGATCGTAAATTAAAATCAGATTGCGCAATCGCCGGGAATCTCCTCCTGCCATCCCCAATCCCAGTGGTAGTGGCAGTGGTAGGGCGTGGCCAGATTGATTCCGATGCCGATGCCGATGTGGGCATCCCGATTTGAATTCGGCCTGCTTCGGCAGCATGTTTGGCCTGGGCTGGCAGGTACACCTCCATTGTAGTTTTTGCCTACTTTATTGTCGAATGGAAATTGAAATTGCAGTTAGCATCCGCCCGTGTTGTTCTTTTTAATTTAGTTGTAAATGTGTAAAGCGGCACTTGCCACGCCCCGTTTGGCAGCTCAATTAAAAGCGTAGCTGCTGCCCGGCTGGCGTTCGAGTTCGCCTTAGCTTTCGCCTTCGCCTTCGCCTTCGAGCTCGAGTTCGAGTTGGCTTTGTTTGCTTTTGGGCCGCAGATAGAAGGGGGAATCCCTTGGAGCCCCCATGCCCGCCACAGCTCCTGGCGCGTGCAGAATTTATGTCTCAATTTGTGGCCAACATGGGGCGCATTTTCAATTTGCGCGCATTTTGATTTATACGCCCCGAAATCCCCGGGCGAAAGAGAGCAGCGGCGAGAGCTAAATCACTGAGAGATCCCACCGAAGGTGACTGACCCCTGACCGACTTCATCTCCAACTCCCTCTTCCCTCCGCAGTCGGACATCGTCCACCAGTCGGTGTACGAGCTGGTGCACTCGGAGGACCGCGAGGAGCTGCAGCGCCAGCTGCTGTGGAACAGCTTCCTGCCCGCCGACATGTCCAGCATGCAGCTGGCAGAGACCCTGGCGCCGGACAAGGCCCTCTATCTGGAGCGCAGCTTCACCGTCCGCTTCCGCTGCCTGCTGGACAACACAAGCGGCTTCCTCCGCCTGGACATCCGCGGTCGCATCAAGGTGCTGCACGGCCAAAACCGCAAGACGGAGGAGCCTCCGCTGGCCCTCTTTGCCTACTGCACGCCCTTTGGCCCGCCCAGTCTGCTGGAGATTCCTCACAAGGAGAACATGTTCAAGTCCAAGCACAAGCTAGACTTCTCGCTGGTGTCCATGGACCAGCGCGGCAAGCACATCCTTGGCTACGCGGACGCCGAGCTGGTCAACATGGGCGGCTACGACCTGGTGCACTACGATGATCTGGCCTACGTGGCCAGCGCCCATCAGGAGCGTAAGTATCAGCCATGAATTGGAGGTATAACATTCAAATCACCAACCGACACCCATTCTACGCAGTTCTAAAGACGGGCGCCTCCGGGATGATCGCATACCGCTACCAGAAGAAGGATGGCGAGTGGCAGTGGCTGCAGACGAGCTCCCGGCTGGTGTACAAGAACTCCAAGCCGGACTTTGTCATCTGCACGCATCGGCAGCTGATGGACGAGGAGGGCCACGATCTGCTGGGCAAGCGGACAATGGACTTTAAGGTGAGCTACCTGGACACGGGCCTGGCTTCCACCTACTTCTCCGAGGCGGATCAGCTAGTGGTACCGCCTAGCGCCTCGCCCACTGCCCACTCCCTGCCGCCGCCGGTGACGCCGACGCGACCCAATCGACGCTACAAGACGCAGCTGCGCGACTTCCTCTCCACATGCCGCAGCAAGCGCAAGTTGCAGCAGCAGCAGCAACAACAGCAGACGCAGCAGACCTCGCCGCTGGGCGGCCAGGTGGGATCACCGGCTCCAGCAGTGGCCGTGGAATACCTGCCCGATCCGGCGGCGGCCGTGGCTGCCGCCTACTCCAACCTGAATCCCATGTACACGACCTCGCCGTATGCCAGCGCTGCGGACAACCTGTACATGGGCAGCTCCATGCCGGCCAACGCCTTTTATCCGGTCAGCGAGAACCTCTTCCACCAGTACCGGCTGCAGGGCGCCGTCGGTGGCTACTACACGGACTATCCGCACTCCGGCGCCCCGGCCTCGGCCTACGTGGCCAACGGCTTCCTCTCCTACGACGGCTATGCCATCGCCTCCAAGGCGGACGACAAGTGGCAGGAGACCGGCAAGTACTACAGTGGCTACAGCAGCGGCTACGGCAGTCCCACGTCCACGCCCCAGGTGAGAGGATAACCCATCTTTCATTGACATCTCTTCTGATCCTGGTTCGCTCTCACTTTCACAGCAGATACCGCTGAAAACGCCCAAGTCTTCGCCGCAGGTGATGGAGGTCATCTCCTGCTCCTCGGATGGACCCTCGCCCGTGAGCGGCGCCACGCCCAATGGTGCTGGCAGTGCCACGCCCAAAGTGGAGCTGTCGGCAACGACGGCAGCCGCAGTTGCTGGCCAGGATCCCTATGAGAGGCAGACGGTCCTGATGTGGGGCACCACACACTCTAGCGGGGTGCCATTGAACAGTTTGCAGGGAGGACGAACTGCGTCCGGTAATCCTGGCTCCCCGCAGCGGGTGACACCCCTCACCAACGGTCTGGGCTACGGCAACGCCAACAACAACAACGAGCACGAACCGGCCACGGCGGCCAAGTGGAACGGGACAAAGGAGCTGCCCGGGAAATCGGCCAGCGCCAGCACTCCGGAGAGCTACCAGCTGCAGCATGACGACTCCGGCCTATACTCCGCCTCCTCGCACACAACCTCGCCACAGCAGCAGCAGCAGCAGCAACAACAGCAGCAACAGCAGTCGCAGCGCGGAGTTGGTGCCAATGTTAGCGCTCCCAGCAGCTCACTCACGCACCCAGTAGCGGTCACCGGCACGGGCACCAGCACGGGCACAGATCACCAGGCGGTGCATCCACCCAGCTGCCACCAGCAACAACAGCAGCAGCAACAGCAGCAGCAGCAGCATCACCACGCCCACCCGCATCCGCACTCGCATCATCACCACCACCATCACCATCACCATGAGGCGGCGGCGGCGCATCAGCACGGCAGCGAGGTATGGACGCCCGCCTCCTACACGCAGTACTCGCAGTACTTCACGTACCATCATCCGCATCCGCATTCGCACCCGCACCACCCGTCGGCTGGCGGCGGTGGCCACGTTCCGGCACAGTCGCATCACCTGCACCACGGCCACCGCTAGAAGGCGTATAGATTGCACCAGTAATGAAGCACCCAACCCACTCTGTACTCCGTAATCTGTACTCTGTACACCACACACTCTTCGACACCGACACAATAGAACACCCACCACACACCACAGTGCACCTACGTGTGCTCTTCCGCCTGACTACTAACCATAACGATCCTCCCTAGATCATACTCACCAACCATCAGCAGCAGCAGTCGCTGGGTGCCGGCTATCCCCTGCATCACCAGCTGGTGGGAGTAGTGGGAGCAGGATCGTCGCCACCGCCACCGCCAGCGCTGTCCCGCTCGCCCACAGTCCTGCCGGCGGTGAGCAGCCTGCTCAATGGAACCGCAGTGGCAGCGTCCACGGGATCAGTCTCCGATGGGCTGCCAGCTTATCAGCAGGTGGCCATTGTTTCCGCTGCTCCGCTGGTCATCTGTGCCGACGAGGTGGGCAGCATCGGGCGCAAGGCAGCCAAGCAGCAGTCGTCCCTCCAGCAGCAGCATCAGCAGCAGCACCAGCAGCAGCAGCACTCTGCCCTGCAGCAGCAACACCAGCATGCGATATACCAGCAGCAGCACTCGCATCACCATACGCAGCACCATCAGCTGCTGTATCCGGCGAACATTACGGCGCACACGGCGCTGGCCTACGCCCCGCCGCCGGTGGGAGGCGCCTATGCCGATGGCAGTCCGCTGCTCTCCTTCTCGGAGGTGACCAACACGCTGCTGAACCAGTGAGGGGCAGCCGGAGGGGGAGCACACAACAACCATGTTCAACAGTTTTGCCAAAATGTGGACTATGACTATCGTATCTTCCATGTAATCTGAACCCAGCACCGCGCCGGCAACGCCTGGATGCCGCTTCATCCACCCAATCCTTGGTTCCGATTCTCGCAGAGGCCGCAGCAGAGAAGATTTCTATTTATTTTACTGTGATAATTTATAGATACATACGAAATAGCGGTGCAGCAGCAGCCTTAACCAGCACAAAGTCAAAGGCGAGCCTTCGCTGATCCGGTGGAGGAGGAGGCTCGGCCCGCGACTATTCACTTTCAGTTGTAGTTACAACCAAAGATTTCTCTAACTTATACGTATCGTTTTAGCATAATACGATGGCTTCGGTTTGTGGCGCCAGACTTTAGTTACATTTCAGTTACACTCGCTAACACAGAGTACGGAACGAGTAAATGCCTAAGTAGTTGCGTTTAAGAGAGAGTGCTTAAGTAGAACGTAAGAGAATAACAGATGCTTGTATCCATATTTAATTAATTGAACCTCTAGACGTAGCGAGTAAGGCAAGTTAAAGTAATTTCATCATGATTCCTATCGCCTAGCAAGTAACTAACTTATAATCCGTAAGCGGAAGTATCCGTATATTACTGTATTGTATGTTTAAAGTTTTCTCAAAAATTTCTAGTCGCCCGCATAAAAACCTTTACTTATAAATTAAACAATTACCTAACAATAATAAACGTACTTCGATAGTATACAAATTTGGCAATTTGTCAGTCGTCACGCCGTGCTGTAGGTAGTCTGTACTACCTGGCATGAGGACAACCGACTTTTGATAACACGCATTGGATGAATAAGCTATCAAAATTACTGCATAATATTCTAGACTCTAGATGATTGTGTTTCCAGGACAAAAACAAAAATGATGTAGATAAAATATTTCAGCTAATCAAAGGAAAAATCATATGAAATTTCAATTATATAAATTTATAAAAAAAAACAAATCCAAGTGCATGTAAAGCACGTCTATCCAAAACAATCAGAGCGAAATAAATTTAGAAATTAATCAAATTATTAAAAGGTCTTTTTATAAATCGATTTAAGTAGTTCTGAACCTTGAGGTTACCCTTTTTAATTTGGTTAAAAAGTAGTTAGCTCTTTCTCAAATGTATCTTCAAAGTAAGTGAAATATCTTTTAGATGTTGGCCTAGAAGCATGCAGCAAAAGTGAACCGAAAAACATAATCCCAAAAGTAGGCAAAATTTAACCATAAAAGATGCAACTAGGAGATATTGTAAATAATGATGAAGGGGTTTCGTTATGTTGTTGTTAGCAATATAGCAATTTATCCATTTAATATATATTTATTCAAGCCTAGTGGTTATTCTTTATCCCAAAAATTTAAGAGATTAAAGGTTCCAATGATCGTAGACCTTTCCTTTCTGTGGTGATGCTTACTTATTTTATTTTACACATTATGTAATGTTAACAGATCAATCGGTTACATAGGACCTCCTACAATAAAATTACAGTTTTTAAGAGTCTGGCTTTATCCCCAGTCTGTATGCATTTGGTTGTCATAGTCCAAGGCGTAACAATAGTAAATCAGCATTTTCCGCAGAGCAATGGCAATTCAACCGCAAGCCATTACCATCTCCAGAGTTAATTGGAGGCTTTACTGCCTCTAATTGACAACGACAACGTGGTGGCTCACACACACGCGACACACAGCACAGAAAAGAGTTTTGATTGACACCTAACAATCATATTTTCCTCGCTTTATAGATAATGGAAAAGCATTCATCCGAGGCTGAGGCGCGGATTCGAAGACTTATAGTACACGCCACAAAGGCATAATCATCCGGCGGGCCCGGCTCGGGGCTCGGGTAGTGAGCAATCGTATGTGGGCTGCCTTGTTTACGCTCAATATTAAATGATTTATTCTGCACCATACTCGCTGGCATTATCCCAAGACCAAACATAACACGCACACGCATCGGTACGGGGAGCCTCGAAAGCAAACCAATTAATCACTCGGCCCAGTTCCTATGTGCGATACAATTGAGCCAAGCAACCGCTGAACCAAATTCACATTGAAGATATTTGTCGATCTGATGGCTTCATTGTTGAAGAGGCTGCTGCTGCCGCCGCCGCGCACTTGACTCGGGTTCGCCGAATGCCCTCCGGGCAACCTCAGGCTAGGTGATGCTGCTCCTCCTGCCTCCTCCATTGCCAAGCGAAGGTCGTGCCGGGGAGACAATGGACGTGTATGCTACCATTTTGGCATTTCAGAACAACCCCTGACAGAAGTCGAGGCAACAAGTGAACGGCTGTCGATGCTCCGTTTGGGAAATTTTCAAATTTTTAAAGATCTCAAGAGGCATTCCAGTGTGTCAATGGGCCACAGCCTCCCCTGGCTGGTGACTGTTCAAATATATGGCCTGTTAGGACCGAGCTCTACGGTCAGTTTATTGTTTTGCGTCCAGTTCGTGTCTTGAGTCTTTCGTTTTGACGCATCTTTGAGATCATTCTCCAATAGATTGCAGCCTCAGAAACAGAAACAGACAGAGAAACTCGAGCTGAAATGGAAATAAATACAACAATTAACAAAGTGCGCCGTTTGTTTACTT
The DNA here is from genome assembly GCA_018904815.1 of Drosophila ogumai. NCBI lineage: Eukaryota > Metazoa > Arthropoda > Insecta > Diptera > Drosophilidae > Drosophila > Drosophila ogumai. Next base: position 36,953 of record JAEIIJ010010129.1, on the reverse strand, counting down.
TGATTTACTTAACGTTTTTTGTTTTTTTGTTTTCCGTTGTCTTTTTCTTTTTATTATTTTGGCTTTATCGCCGCTTTGTGTTGCCGTTTGTCGTTTGCATTGCTCGCGCGCGGTACTGGAGCTTGACCTTTAATAGTCGTGTTGTACATTGTGCCATGGGCGTCTTGGTAGGTCCGCGGCACATGAAAATGAAGATGAAGATGGATCTGGAGATGGAGATGGAGATGGAGATCGAGATCGGAGTGGGGCCCACGACGAAGCTGGAGCATCTGAAATGGCTGCAATTGAACTTCAAATCCGATTTTGGCGGCTGCCAGTGTAAGTGCAATGAAACGCTGCCAAAGGTGATAATCTTGGCTTATTCACTGCTCTTCATGTTCTCCACTTAAGGTCAATGATATGGCGAAGCTCTGACCGCATGCCGGACGCGAACGTGATCATCGCTCAGCCGCTGACCTTGCTGCATTGTTGGTTTGACAAATTTGTAGCAGCCATCAGCTGGCGGCTAGTAGTTGGTAGCTAGTAGCCAGCAGCCGAAATTGCCACTTTGCTTGCGACCGGATGCGGCTCAGTTTCGCGCCACAACCTAGGCTGAAACTGAGTCGGAGGAGGGTCGGCGGTTGGTGGCAAAGGTGTTTACCTTTCCTCTTAGCACCGAGCACTGTCGGTGGCGTATGCGCAATAATTTCCATATTACCCGGCGTTATCAATTATGTGTGCTTAGCGGGCGCTCTACTTTCGATTTTCATGCGCCGCACGACTCTGCCGAAGAGAAGCCCCCTTAATAAACGTGTGAATCTCCGCAGTGTTTGCTAAGCCGTAAAGCTCTCCAGTGGAACCGAAAGCGGGGACCTTGTCAAATTAACAGCCCCGCGAGAGGAGAATCGGCATGAATTATGTGGAATTGCACCAATTTGGCAATTAAACATGTGAGCCCGCTGGTGGGCGGAAGCGAGAGGCCAATACTACACACCGAGAGTGGAGTGAAAGAGCAGTCAGTGAGCATAAATGGCAGCTACAAATGTTGCGGCTGTTTGCGGCTCAGCGGCCTTCAATGGAATCACAGCCAGCAATGACTGGATGATGATGATGATGATGATGAAGATGATGACACACCTATGTACACAGCCCGATGTATGGCCTGTGTGAGTTCTGCTATGGGTCCCACACCTTACCTTCTGCCTGTTCTATAGCCATGACTGGCGTGAACCCCTTTGACATCGCGGCTAATTGCACAAACGAGCAGAGCAGGGCAGCTCGGCCAGAATTCCAAGTTCGTGATGTGTAAGAATTAAAAGTCAAAGAATGTCGATCAGGGCAGGCATAGAGAAGAACTCCCACACTGAAACTGAAGCCAAATTAATTTTGGCAGCCTTACAATGCATTATCATGCCATCAAACCGACATTAGTCACAACGCTCGGCTGGGTACTGCAGCTTCTCTGCTGTTCTTGAGTTTCAATAAAAATTATTCTACCTCTAAATATGACCGAGTGATTTGTTCTTTTGGGGGGAAAATGTAGTTGGGCGTCTTTTTAACTTCGCGGTGATTTATAAGCTTAATTAATTCAATGCCTGGACCAATTAGACTCTGGGAACTTCTCAAAGTTAGAATGTTTTAACATTCTACCCGCATTAATAGCCAGCTGGATGGTTGTATAATGAATATCCAAGGATCACGGTTACTGGTAACCACCAATGAAAGGTTTGCCGAATCTGCAAACTAATTACTCAACTTAAGGCCATCTTTAGGCTTAAAAAGCGTTGAATTGCATTCTGTGATTGGAAATCTTTATCAGAGCTTTGCATTCTCTGGCCGCAGACCTTGCCCGAATCATCATCGCTGATTGCGAATCCGTTGGCTGTTTTCGCGGCAGTCTTCAAGTGTCGCTTGGCCAAAAGATTGACCTTAAAAGCGGATTTTTTGTGGGGAAGCTGTGTCAAATGGACCTCCAGCTGGCCGCTCGCCAGCAGCAGCTACCGATTGATGGTGGTGGTACGATGATGCCGCTGCCGAGTCATTGCTCACCCAATTTCAAAATACGAGTATTAACCACTACACGAAAAAATTGGGGAAAAATGAGAAAAAAGGTGGCGGTAAATCCGCTCTAAGACAATTCCATTGGCATTCAGCGTGTGGCTCAAATTTCACTAATCACCGAACCTTCCTCAATCACTCCCTCCCCGGTGGGATCAATCATGCGATCGATCGCATTCGATTTACGGTCTTCGATTGCCGCACCGAGCACCCGAAGGTCGCCCTCCAACGATTCGTCTTCGGCGGCACGGAGATGAATTACATTTACATTTCGTTACTGTAATTGCTAACGAATTGCCCGAAGACCCACATGAAGCACTCACTACAGCACACACACACGACCCCATCCCGATTCCGATTCCGATTCCAACTCCAAGATCTCCATGCCGTAAAGGTCATTTCCAGTTGACGACAGTGTCAGAAACGAATTCGGAGTTACTTAGTATTTAGTATCTTTCTTTACACCTTAAACACAGAAGTCGTAGTTCTCAGCAAAACCAGTAACAAAATTATTCGATTATTTCGATTCACATATAGCGACAACTTTCTTCAAGTGTAATTAATATAGATACAATGACCTCCATCAAAGAGGACTGCAGCAGCGTCCACTCCGCCGCCAGCCGGGAGACGGACCGCGAGCGGGAACGGGAGCGAGAGAGGGAGCATGAGAACGAGCTGCTCCAGTCCCCGTCCAAGTTCAAGACACAGACTCAGACCAAGACACAGGCGCCAGAGGCTGGGGCAAGCCCAGAGAAGTACGTCCGCGTGCGCGACATGATCAACCTATACAACTTCGCCATGCAGAAGAACCAGGAACTGGAACACGCCAAGTCTATATTATTCGGCAGCGGTCAGGAGGCAGAGCGCGATATTTCGGGTGATATGCCGACATCGACAGAGAAGGATGAGGAGGGCTTAGTCGATGAAGGGTGAGCTCAGGCCTCCAAGGGACTCTTCTTTCCCTTCTAACCCATAAACCCTTAGTCAGGATAACCCTAGCCAGACCCAGGCCTCGATGTCGCAAGTAGGTGAGAGACTGACGGTGGAAAAGTCATATCGAAGCAAAACCACCCTTCGACGCACAGATCAGGGTAAGGATGTCTAGGGTTTTTTTACTTAAAAATTGGAATATAAAAAGGATGTGATTCGGGCTCCAAAGTAATCCTTTTTATAGTCACTTTGACGAATACCTTTTACCTAAAGAACTTAAATTTATATTACCTTCCTCAGGTGTTCGCATCATCATTGATATATTTATGGATAAGAATGATAGCGAGATCAATATAGTGGGTAGCCGTGTAGAGACGGATATACCCGAAAGCCGCATCCTAGCGGACTTTCAGAAGCAATCGGTAGAAATGGAGAAGCTAAAGTTTAAGCAAGAGCAGGCGCAGGTTTGCAAGATCGCTGACCAAGATCAGGTGGACAAACTCACCTAGGCTACTCCAGGCTAGCCAGTATTATGTTAGAACATAACAAAATTTTAGGTTACATCGTATACGCGGAGTTATTTCTGTTAATTTGTTCGTTAATTTTCACAAAAACAACTATCACAATGACAAAAATAAATCGTTTATTGACTGTCTAAGACTTTCGCCTCCGACTTCCTCCCGGCTCCGTCACGAAGTTGCAGTTGATGATGATGGGTGGGGGAAAACGAGACCCAACGCCCGGCGAATATGAGGCCCAGAAAGTCAATGAGGCAACACACGACGGCTAGGAAAACCTGAGTGCGCCAGCCGTTGGCGGTTCTCGGCTTTTTTCCTCACGACAAAAGGGCCCCGAGGAGTAAATAAACGCCATGAATCGAAAACGAAAATGGAAAATGGAAAATGTAAAATGGAAATCTTCGCTCGCTTACAAAACCCAACAACTGCCAGAAATCTGACAATGATGCCGCCAAAAAGACCCAGTCAGCCAGCGAGCGAATCTGAGATGGGGAAAATGCTTTCGCAACCAGCCGCCCAATCTGGCTAAGATCTCCCAGCCCGCTCGATTGCTCTATTTAGCCCACTTCTGGCCGCAGTCAGTACCTCTGCATCAGCCTCTGCCTCTGCAGCGGCGAGGAACGTTTCAATAAATTAGACAAATAAACACCGGTGGGTGAAGGGTTTCCCTAAACGGTGGCATTGCAAATGCTAATAACGTGCAATGAAAATGAAAACGAAGCTGTTAGCGGTAAATTGAAACCGAGAATGAAGCCGAAGCTCTTAACGGAAAATGAAAATGAAACTGAGGCTGAAAATGAAGCTGCAATGTTAACGCTTTGTTGACTCAAAAACCCGACTCGCCATCGGTCCCAGGCCGATGCTGAACTTCGTTAGCTGCCGGAGAAGATTTGGCACAGTGGAATCTGCTAGTTGGTTCCAAAATTTAATGGGTTTAATGGCACCCTGGGCTTTGAACTATTACAGATTCTCCCTAAGCACATTTAAGCCCCGTTTAGCCTATTTGGCCGCATTCGAAAGTATTTGCATAGATTTCTTAGCAAATTAGCAGAATTTTCTCTCACGCGTGTGGGCGCCTATATCGCCCACTGTGCGCCGATGACGAAGCTCGGCTTGGCACTTCTTTAGTGCTTTGAATTGGCACACTGAAAAAAGCTAACACAAATCTAGATATAATTTTTATAACTTTGCAGGGTATTATAATATTACCACAGAAGCTACCAACTCAAGAAGCTAATTTTAGCCCTGCCCCAAAGAAATTAATGTTTATATATAATTACCAAGGGTTAGGTTTCAAATTGGATTTAAATCTGGTAATCTAAATTTAAATTTTTTACTTGTATTTAAATTAAAAACAACTAGAGAAACATTGTGGAACAGGTATCAATTTATTTTCTTATATAGTTAGTTTTTTATTTTCCCAATTTCATAAAGATTTATAGTTGCTTAAAGTTTTTTCAATAAAAAATATTATTTAAAAGAAATATTTATTATTTTTCCCTTATACCGCACGCTTTAATTTCTCTATGTGTATCTAATACTCAGACTTTGGCTGTTGCGGGCGGCCCCGGTGTGAATCTTAAACCGAGATGGGTGCACTCGGAGGCTTCAGTTCAAAGCGCGACTTCGTCCGACGCGGTTGTGTCGTTCCGGCTAAGGCAACCTCCGAGCTCCTCCCAACCCGAGTCACGAGATTGATGCTCCGTGGGCGCGCGTTATCCAAAGGACTGTGAAATCGTTGAGTGCTGCACAGTGTTGATGGCATGTCAGAAGCCTCAAAAATAAACATACTGTAATTTAATTTATGCGAACCAATTTGGTGCGGCGCTGAGCGAGTGCTCTTGACTTTGTTTCGGAGCCACTGCATCGCGGCACTGGATGCTGGCTGCAACTCTCGGCCGCTGTCTCTGACATTTGATCTTTGCAAAGATCACACTGAATCACCTCGCATCGCGTCGGATGTGTGAAGAGAGCTGCGACCGACCATATGGAATATATTTTAGCACGGCACCACCTACAGCGACAATTAGTTTGTTCAATTTAAGACCCCAAAGGTGAGCCGTGCATCGGTGTCTTGCATCTTAATAACTTCCTCTGCATCTCCGGCTCAAGCGGGGGTCCAATCTGGGTATCTGTGGATCCGGGGGCTCCCATCCCATCCGATCCGATCCGATCTGAGGGAAACGAAAACAATTAGAAAAAATGCCAACTATGGCTGAGCAAATGCTTTGGCCTGGCCCTGCCGTAATCAACCTGTAATGCCAGCTAATTGGCATAATTGTTGTTGCTGCCGCTGCTGCTATTATTCGTTGCTGGGCATCTTCGAGTTAGATTCGCAATGCTCTTTCAGTGGAAATTGCTGGCAAAAATGTCAAATAGGCTTCGCCTTCGCTGGCCACAAGGCAACTAAATAGGGGGAAAAGCATAAAAAAGCAACAAGAAAATAAAACCGAAACCAGCATCACGACGGGTTCAGGCTGGGGAGGATAAAGCAGTAAATATTTTCCGTTGTCAAAAAGGTCAAGACAAGGAAAAACCGCCAAACTAGATGCCAGTTCAATATTGTTAAAGTTGTTGCCAGTCTTGCTGCTAGCTGTGGCTGCTGCCGCTGTTGCCACAGTTGTTGTTGCCACACGCACTTGGCTCGAATGGCTGCCTGCTGGCCGCAAGCTGCCTGCGGTTAGCATTGAGCCAGATGATCTCGTTAGCTGAAAAGTGTGCGATTTTATTGGGCAGCTGAACTTTGGGGCTCCGCGGGCTGATGATCTACGGGACCTGCTAACCCAGTAAGCCAGCCTGGGACGATGATGATCGGGCCACTTTATGGCAGCGAAATAAAGAGAAAACATTTCAATTACCCGACGAGTTAATTGCAAAATCACAGTTAAGTGGTCGCCCAAGCACCACGTCGAATGTCCCAAGGGAAAAACTCTATTCATTGCCAAATTTCAATTTAATGGTTTACAATTTTGAATCTTACAAGCAGCCCCTTGCAGTGGAAGAATTCTTGTAAAATTTTAAAAAACATTAAACTACTAATTGCTTATTAAACCTAAAGGTTGCCGAAGGCGTGGCAAATCAGCTAATGGAAAAACTATAATCGTATGCATTTAATTTCAAATGAATGGAAATCGTAAGCACCTTTAACGAATTTCCTCAAAATGTAGGTGGAATGAATTTCGGTAGGCAGCTTTAATCGAAAATTCGTTTTAATTAGAGTTTGTCAAATAAAATTAACATGTAAATGTACGTTTTCTGTTTCACTTAAGCTGGATTTTTTGTTATTAGCTTTTGACTTTGAAAATGTATCGACCTTGTCAGCTTTTAAGAGTGTTTAAACAATTTAATTGCAATTGGAGTTTTATTTATATGTGAATTTGCATATTCAATTTACAAATTATATATTTTTAATTACTTTTTATTGTAGTTTAAAAGCTTGCTTAAATCGCGTAACGATTCTTGAATAGTAAACATTTTATTCGCTGTTAAATTGCCACTCAGTTTAATTTGTTGCAATTAAACAGTTTTACTGAACTTACAAAATAATAATGCCTTTAATTAAGCAATAAACGGAAAAAACTAGTATTTAACTCTTTTTTACAGAAAAAATTGATGTATTTTTAAACAAATATAAATGCCACTTTAATTGTTTGCATTGGTTTGCCACTTGAAGCTTCAAGTTCGAAAAGCCAAGTTGACAGGCGTCTGCCAATTTTTGAGATTATCTCGAATCGGCGAGATAATGCTGTAAGTCTCTTTTATTTTGATTTGTTGAATCCGTGTTGAAGCTGTTAGTTAACAGAACAAATACTCCGATCGATCAGAACGCCAACAGAGATCTGCAAATACCGAAAAGGCGTGTCTTGATGTGAGATTCGGTGAGTCTCGACAGGTTGGTTCGTTCCATTAGGACGGCAACTTGGCAAACTGGCTGAAGACGCTCTTGACCCAAACGAGGGTTCGTAAAGTTGAGAGCCTCCGATGGGACCACTCAATTTCCACAGATTTGGTACTATAAACAAGCGTAAAGAACGGCAGCAGCAGCAGCAGGGTGTGTGGGAGAGGAGTGGAGTGGCAAGGTCGCAGAATCGAAGTGTAGGTGGAGGCCGGGGGGAAGAATCGAGCGAAGAATAGGCGACAGCGTTGCGAATTCTGCCAGTCAATAAAGCGGCTACGACACAACACAAGTTAATGTTAATGGTAATGTTAATGTTTTTTAAATTACGCTTCATTACGAAGACGTTGTTGGCTCAAAGCGGGGGAAATTGGCTGTGCAGTGACAACAAAACAGCAGAAGCCTAGGCGATTCATTGTTATCTCCCATATTCACCTATGAGTGCTGGAGATATTTTTGGGAAAGTTACGACTAAGGTAAACAGGGTCTCGGTTACGCAAAGATTGGCAACAAAAGGCGCTTGGACGGAATTATTATGCTATGGGTGGATGGAAAGGAAGGGCCGTAAGACGCCGCCAGTTATTGTGTAAGGCAATTAGCGCCAGCTTAGGGCCTCCGCCTGCACTTTCCCATCAATTGTGTTCCCGAGTCGTCGCCCATTCAATAACTTATTAATAACTTTCAGTTGCCAGCTCTCCACCGAGTCCACAGAGTCCATCATCAGCCCGGAGAGAACCAACGGAATCGCCAAAATGTTGGCCCCAGCAATCCCCACGCAGTCGCGGCTTTTGACCTTGGCTTTGTTCTGCTCAGCGTTATTTTTGGCCAGTGAGGTAAGTTCGTAGACTTCCACCCTTAGCCTAGGGGGTATAGATGGACCGGGGAACTCGAGAGATCCGAATGATGCGGAGATTCCGATGCGATTCCAACGGCGAGTGTGCACGTGAGGAGGAGGGAGCATTCAAATGCAAATTGCGGAATTGTATAAATATTTAAACGATGTGTTTGTTCTGTGGCGAAGCTGCTTATTAGCTTTTAGCCGAAGATTGCAATAATTAATTGCCAAGACATATCGTAAACACCAGCATGATCGATGCTAATAAACCTGCAACTAAACGAGCATTTAGAGACGCCCTAAGATAAGTTTAGTATTCAATTTTCACCTGGTCCACAACAATGAAACCATATCCAGTAAAATGGTAATCCGTTAAAGCTGCGATTGTCATCTTTCGAAGCGTGACCCCTGGCTGAGTGGGCAGTGGTGTGACATGAAGGGGGTGGAGACTTTAAACCGCTTTTCTCTAGACACCTTGGAAGACATAAGCCCTGTAACTAGGGAGTTAAATAAATACACGATCTTAACTGCTGCAGAAAGTATATATTTCTTTTTCTAATATACGTTAAGAGTTTTTTGAGGTATTTATGAGATGACCCAGAAGAAGAAACCCCTCTAGAGTGTAAAAAACCTAGGTCTATATCATTTACTACAGTAAAAACCCATTACTAGAACTGATTGTTCCTCAAATCCCCGAAAACAGGTGAAGTTTAACTTAGTTCTCTTAGAAGAACCCCGTTTGAAGGTCCGCCTCTGGACCCTCCAACTACTCATCTTGATCGCCTTTTGCCACCGCGCTTCCAAGTGCTTCCCAAGACACTTTTTGAGCAACGGCGGAAAATGTTGTAATTCTGCGCTCTTTACGCTTTGTTTCATTTTTAATTTATTCTATGTGTGTCTCCGCGAGTGCATCCACTGTTCGTTCACACACCCGAGCAGCTAACACCGCAGATTCAGCCAGCCAAGCAAAGGTCTCAAAGTGTTCCCAAAACAAAAGACTCTGCTGACCAAGTGACCTTTTTTCCGACTCGTCTGACACTTTTGCAGAAATGGAACACACACCGCCGCCGCCGGCGGACGCCGAGTGTGTGCTGTTTGCATTCGAGAAATTAAAACGCGGCGGCGTCTCCAGTGGAGGATGGAGCCGACTGAGGCCAGACCAGAGCCGGAGACAGAGCTGGGCGGTTATGTAACGGCCGAGTGGGCAACTAGGCGCAGAATGTATGTTTAGTGTGGCCCGTAAATACGCCAGAGATGAGATTGAAGAGCGTCTCGAATTATGGCAAATTACCTTACCCCGAAAGCCAAAGAAACACTCACACACAAAAGCGGCTTCGCGAAATTGAAAACCCCGTCAGGGCCTTGGAACTCCGATTGCACAACTTGGTCACAAATGGGGCTCCCTTCCTTAAGTGCCTGCCTTTCCGTCCCCATCGGAATGATCGCAGTCCCGATTTACGAGTACTTTCCGCAGTTCCCGTAATTTGATCATCTCCGCGTCGTAAAGACGGCCGAATAAGGCGAGCCAAGCCGAAGCCAATCTGGCCTTACAAGCTTCTAGTCGGAGACTAAAGTATATGCTGACCTTATAAGGCGCCATCTCCAATGATGCTCCGCAAATTGGTTTCAAATTGAACAGAAAACAATTATAATAGCCAGAGAATTTGATGAAACTGTTTATGGAAATTGAACTAAATACTCTACATGGAACATAATCACTGAATGTTTCTGTAGAAGGACAAGACTATTAAATGTTCGAAATATTTATGAAATATTATATTGATATAGGGATAGTTAAGGAACCATTAGCTAGTACTAATAATTAAAAAAGATTATCATAGTATATTTGTTTAAATAACACCCACTTTATTCACACAAATGTAATTTATTGTTTCTTGTAATTAATGCAAAATGGTTCTGGCACTTTGAAGCTTATGGTTTTTAGAGATTAATTATTGATGGCATTCGATTATCACCGCTGGGCAGCGGCGGCTTGCATAAGGTCTCTCCCTTCCTTTGTCAAAAGATTCACGATTGCATAGATGGCTTGGAATGCTGGGAAAAATACAATAATTTTTCACGGACCTAGCGGAAGCTTCTGCACATGTTCGCACGTACTCCCAGCAGATCCATCCAGTGGCAGATTTCGATAAGTCATTGGGCTATAATTTGCGAACTGGCAACGTGAAATTTTTTCTATATAATTAAACGCGGCATAAAGAAACATTCGCGAACTCAACGTCAACAACTAAAAATAAAGTTGACATTTCACACACCGCAGCCCAGGTCGACTGTTGCAAGCACTCGTGTGGCAGCAGCGCCATGTGCCAAGTTATGACATCGCGTCAATTCATCACTTTTGGGCCCGAGTCAGGGTAGCTTCCACAGTCTCCATAGCTTTCAGCTACCAGCTCCTAGCTCCAGCTCCCAGTCAAAGCCCAAGCTTAGCTGCATTCACACATGATGGGCACGAGTATGTGGTGATATCGATCTAGCCGTCATTTGTTTGGTTAGCCTAATAGTTTCCAGCCTGGGAAAGCCTTTGCCAAGGCGGCCAATTACAGATTATGCTGCTGCTGGTCTTATCTCCGTTGGGATTACAGCGGATCTCACAGAAGAGACTTCCTTTCACTCTGACAAAGAATAAAGATTAATGCACTTTATGCGGCTTTTAAGATAAAGTTTGCTTGCAGTTAAGGCCTCTCTACAGCTCTGACTAATGTAAAACAAATTTACATTATTTTAATTAGACTTTTAAATATTATTTAAATAATTTTAAGTAGTCTTAAGCTACAACTCAAATAACTTCCCCCTGCAGGCCCAAAATGCCATCCAGACGGCGGATCCCACCTCGCACCTTATGCAAAAGACATCGTTCTCCTGCGCTGGTCGTCCTGCCGGCTACTACGCGGACGTGGAGACGGGCTGCCAGGTGTACCACATGTGCGACGGCCTCGGAAGGCAGTTCAGCTACACCTGCCCGAACACCACGCTCTTCCAGCAGCGGATGCTCATCTGCGACCACTGGTACATGGTGAACTGCTCCAAGGCGGAGAGCAACTACGCAGCCAATCTCCTCATTGGTGGGTATTAATCTCTCGTCTTGTAAGCTAGGATACTTACTTGAAAGGATTTTACAGGTCAGCGGGACAAGCCCTTCGTGAACGATGAGGAGAACAGCTTGCGGACACCGAGACCCGACCTCCTGGATCGCCCTTACGCACCCGACTACTCTGGCGAGTCCTTCAGGAGCCAATACAAGGTAAGTGCAAGAAACCATTTTACCAACGGGCTGATCAAGAATTTATAATGACGGAAGAGACTCCTTTCAAACTTTTGACTTAATTTAAAAATCCTTTGCCCACAGCAACTGACGCCAAATCAGAACCAGATACGTGACGAATCCTTCAAGGGCGTTGGTTCCGGCAAACTGGATCCCCAGTTGTCGCAGACGCGCTGGCGCATCCCACCACCCAGCCGGACCATCCTACCGCCAGCCTACGAGCCGCAGATCGAGCTGGCCAGCAGCACGGCCAAGCCCAGGATTAGCACCACTACTCGCCCAACAACCGCCACCCGGGCCACCACTACCACTACTACAACAACCACGACTAGGAGACCTCCAGTGGTGGCCACCAGGCGCACAGAGGCACTGCTCACGCGTCGTCCTAGCTTCCAGGCGGCGGATCACGATGCGGACGACCTGGGAACCAGCCACAGCACGCGGTACAATACCTCGGCGGACTTCAACTCGGCAGAGGCGCCATTCCGTAACACCAAGCTCACCAGCACCAAGCTGAATAAGTTTGTTAAGCCGCCCTCGAAGATCTACGAGCCGCCTTTCGTTTACCCCATCTACAACCTGGAGGAAGCGCAGCCGAGTGGCGTCGTATCCTCCTCCACGCTGCGCACCTCCACCGCAGCCCCGTTCAGTGCGGTTCCCAGCCGGGCAGAGGGCAGCACCACCACAACACGACCTCTGAGTAAACCGACAACCTTGGCGGGCCAACCGTTCTCCTTCGCCACGCCACCTACCACAACGAGCACGGTGGCGATTCCGCCTCGCAGTGACAACCGGACACCGGCTCCGGCCCAGAGCTTCCGCCTGGCAACGCCCACCAGCACGACGCCACCGCCAGTGCAGCCTGCGCAGCTGCCTTTTAACGACCTCCTGCCGCCCTACGTGGACTTTGTGCCCCACGACATAGCCACCACACAGGGTCCGCCCATCTACTACGAGTGGAAGGTTCCCTCGAACGGCCTAGAGCCGCCGAAGCTCGATCCACCCATCGGCGTGGATGGACGCGAGTACCCCGAGACCACCGGTGACTACGGAGTTTCCAGCAAGGCAGAGATATTTAACACTCGGCTCAACGACATCTCCATTCCCCAAAAGAAACCGGCGCAGATTCCTGTTCTCACGCAGCAGTCGAGCACCAGCCGCCGGCTACCCATCTCGCGATCCATCAAGGCAAAGGACGAGGAGCAGCAGACAGAGCAGGCGCAGCGCCGCTCAGACGTGGTGGCCAGTTCCACAGACATCGGCCATCTGCGCAAGCAGCTGCTCATTCCGGAGTACGCCTTCCCCCTGGAGACCATCGGCCGCACGGGCTACGGTCCAGGAGCTGCCGCGGGGCCAGGAGCCGGCTTCACTGGCTCCAACAGCGGGGATCTGTACAACTCGTTCCAGCTGAAAATCCCCGAGCAGCGCGCCAAGTGGTTCGGCGAGAACCCCAAGTGCCCGGAGTGCCATCCCTCGTTCGTCCAGCCGGGCAGCTGCGAGCCCTGCCTGCGCAGGTAGTCCCTGCCGTCCGTCCTCCGTCCCATCGCCCATTAGACGCATCCATTATCCGCATTGCATCAGCTCCTAGCCCTAGTATTAGCCGCCGCTGAGAAGCCCCGGAGAGAAGCATCTTCCACGCATTTAAGTGTTAATGTTATTGTATATTCCGCAGAGTAATAATTAAAACTATGCAAGTATCCTTGTGAAATGTGATTTTTCATTGAATGGTATTGTGGGGAGAAGAACTTGGTTACTAACATAGAAGCAAGTACTCTAGGAAAATAGCTTCAGAATTAGTACAAAAATGTTATTCTTACCTTTATGATTCTAGATTTTATTGTACGGTTTTTTCAAAATTTTTTTGGTTTCTTTTGGAATAGAAGAATGGGAGACTCCCTGACCGAGTCCAAGCCAACACATGTTTCGCCCAATATTATCGTTCCGCCGATTCCAAAGCTTGGCGATTCGCACACATATTGGATATGGCGCATGCTGGTCAAGAACTACCTAAAGGCGTTGGGATTGTGGCACAGGGAGCGCCCCAAGGAGGTAAAAGGAACCGCTAATCATATATGTGTATCTATTTATATTTTCCTGTTTTTAACCCCCAGTGCGCCCACAGCAAGTTTGTGATCCTGAGCACTGTGGAAATATGGGTTTTAAGACAGGAATACGACGAATTCACGTGCGTGGCCATCTTTGATGATCTGCATGCTCGTTACGGCCAGTCTAATAATAACCCTAATAGTAACCCTAATAATAACAAAAGACCGGTATAGCATCGTGCCACCAAATATTTTGAGTACTCAAATCAAATTGTATTTTCAATCTTCAATATGGCTATAACTTCAATATATATGTATTGTGTAAAGAAAGCTTAATACAGTATTAAAATTAGCATTGTAGTTTTATTGAAAAATAACGATTTTCCACATTCAAATATCTAAGTGGGACCAGCTGCCGTTTTAAAGGAAACTGTAGATGCACTGCTTGGTGAACTGCTTTAATTTAGCTATATAGCTAAATCTAGCCTTTTCAATTTAGTGTGCCCAGATGACGAATTTTTTAGAAAGAAAGCTGGCTACACTAATTGTAATACACGAAAACTAAACAAATTTCACAGATAAAGTTGGATTTTCACGTCGCACTACAAAATTAAAGTGAAATTGCTGCTACTACCTCTCCTACATCGAACGGCGCATAAAAATGACACGTAAGTGAACGCATCTCGGGCCATTTTGCTGTGCCCACGCATGGAGAATGCCTCGGCGTGCTCGTGGGGGAAACGGGTTCCTCCGCTTTTCCTCTCCAAGATGGAGCCTTAAGGGTAAAACGGATGTGTGGGGTGTCCGCGCCAGGGGTATTCCTTGGGTTGCACTGTCCATAGACGGGCAAAATCGATGCTGTGTCCTGGGACACGCGGGGGCCGACTGCCGAGAGCTTCTAACCTCTTCAGGGCTCGGTTAGGTCACTTAGCACGCGCCACTTGGCTTAGTGACACGTATTAACTGCATATCCCCGCTTAACTCCGCAGGCGGCAATCAACGTGACCTGGCACGCGCAAAGGCCCAGAAGAAGCTGGCCGATTCCAACAAGGGCAAGCGCACCGACAACCTCACCGTGGAGCAGCGCAAGGCCAGGTGAGTAACTTTTCCACACCTTCCTTAAACTACAAGTCCACAACTTTACACTATTGCCTCTTACAGGGATGCCGAGATGATGCGTGAAAAGCAGAAAAAGAAGGACGACGCCGCCGCCGCCGCTGCCGGGACCAGTAAATAGTGACGCCGGGCGGCTGGCACTGCTGGGGATGCCGGCAGAAGGTCACCGGCAGCACTCAGTTGTTAGGGATTTAGTCACTCGCGAGCCGGGACCGGAGCGGCGCCCCAGGACGACCACGTGGTTAATTGTACATGAGCAGCACACACGACGAGAATTGTATACATTTCAACGCTACAACTACGCATAGAGATATTACCGGGCTGTACAGCGCGCGCCATGGCAGCGGTAGGCCAGCCCGGCAAGGACTTTGATTTCAGTTTTGTTTCGGGTTTCGTTCGTTCATCGATTGCTGCTGGAACCCCCATTAAGAACTCTTATTTCTCCACCTACCTGACTAAATTATTTACTGTAATATATATATAAATTTTCAAATAAAACATAATATGCAGCCGCCAGACAGAGAGATGCAGTAGTTGCCGCGTTGCCTTGCTAAATATTATGTATTATTGTGTTAATTAACGAAAATATATATATAGATTATGGCACACAATCACAGTCACATTGGGTGCCGAACTTTACTGAATCCCACTAACCCCACCCTTTGGCCTGTTGCGGACTGGGAGATGGAGAGATGGTGATGGCGCCGGAGAGAGATTCAAAGATTGATACTGCACAGATGCGCACACCCCAGAGCAGCCCCATAACTATAGTTGAAGATTGTTAAATATATAGACCCTAAATCGCACGACTTGGAGTATTAATAGGAGAAGAAAGCCCGCTGACCCGTTTCCTTAGGATTGCCTTAGCCAACTCAATAATGCAATCGGGTCGATGGGGAAATTTGCATACAATGGGAGCCAGGAAATAGAAATGCCAAAGCAAACAGAGGTTACTGCGGCCAGATTTGATAAATATGAAAGTGGCTAGCTGCACGCCATGGACTGGCCCACAAAACTCTCGCCTAGTTGCCAATAAGTCGAATGCTAGCATTTACCATTTTCAGGCGAGATGGCCAAAAACTTGGCATCTAACGGCCGGCAGGCACACAGAGAGAAAAATGTACGTAAAATGATTCTGTAAATTTAAAGAATTAAATAATCATTAATCCAAAATCCAAAAAAGGATTGTTACAAGCTTTTTCAAAATCCTGCTAAGTTCTCATTGATTTTATTAAATTGTAATTAATTTTAAATACAATTTAATTTGTTTGTCATTCTGAGAATATATGTATATTGTATATTGTTAGCCTTAAATTATGATGTATTGATAGCTATAGTTACTGAACTTTTCACGAATAAGGTGATGAAATCTCCTTTATCGTATCTTATACATTTTAATATATATATTAATATACATATATAAATGAAAACTAAAATTATAACTTATTTGCTTAGATTTTCCCCCAGTGCCGCGGTCCGAGACACTGGCCAAAAATGGCAGACGGGGCCATAGCGTGTCGACATATCTAAGGCCCGCATCTGAAGCTGCTCCAACCCGGGAGATGCGGATGTCGGGCCCAGGTAATGAGAACGATCCGAGTGGCATGGAGCCCGTCTAATGATTTGTTTGGCTTGGCTAGTGCAAAGCGTTGTAGCCATTGTTTGACCAAGCGTTTGATAACTCCATGCCGGAACAGCAGAGGAGGCAATCGACTAACTGGTTTCCCCCCGTCGGAGAAAGCTCTGGCCCCCCCGCTAAAAGCTGTCTTTACTAAAAGCAGCGTTTATGTTCGCCTTCGTAGAACTCTTCCCAGTCATCAGAAGAACAACAACGAGGAGCACCGCAGATCGCCAGAGCAAGACGCTCGTGGCTGAGAGCAGAATCGCGACCGCGAGTTGGACCGCTTCGCTCACTGGCAGCGCGCGCGGTTTCAGTCGCATCGTGAAACCCGCCGCATACACACGGAACCGCGCGCAAGTCGAGTGGATGAAATCGCGTCCAAACCGAGGCAAAGGCGAAATATCAAACACTAATTAATTGCGAGGCCAATTCGAAGCGACGCGGTCTCCTTAGCGGAACACTGCAGCGGTGGATAGGAAGAAATAGGTGGAAAGTGTAAGTGATTCTGGCCGCCTGCCAAGTGACTGACATTATCAGCGGAAAAGTGCAGTCGATTGGGCGGATCGCCAGCGGATCAATCGATCCGATTGCTGCCGGCGCATGCAAATCGAGTGATAAACGATCGCCTCGGAATCGAAATAACAGGCGAGCAGCTTGCCGCGGAGGTGGATATGCATATGTGTGATCGCCGGCGCTGCTGGGCCTGGGCAGAGGAGGAGGAGGAGGTGGGGATAGCCACCAGTAGCCAGTCGGTAGTCGGCAGTCGGTAGCCAGAGACCTATCTACAGCCAGTCCCGGCTTGAGGCGCGACTGCTCGTCTGCCTTGCGGTTGTGTGTGCGCCTTTGCCTTCGCCACCGCCTCTTATTTATACAAAATATATTCAATTTCATTTAGCTGTCGCGGCGGCAATTTCAATATTCAAATGATCAGCGCTGAACTTCAGTCCGAGTCCGAGACGGCGGTCGTTTTTCTGAGCGCCTGCAAATGCGCCGGGGAGTCGATAAACCGCAGCATATGAATATGGGAAACATAATGCCACTGTTTGTTTTCATTGCTGATCACTGATCGCCTGACCCAATTGGGTGGGAAAATATGGCAGAAACCAAAAACAATATTGTATATTTGCTTTGACTGTTGCGCTCTATATAGTCGATGCATCGCTGGGTGATGTCAGCAGTAGCCAGACGGCATTGATCGTCTCGAGGCGATCCCCACCAACAACCTGACTGCTCGCTCGGCATCCTCCCCATTTCGGGAGATCCCAAGTTGAACAGGTTAAGGAGGTCGTCATCCACGTATCCGTTTCAACTGGGCCACATTTTGGCTATTCCCCTCAGCTGCGATCCATAAAAATCACATTCAAGCTTAAATCGAAGCGTCCCATGCGGAATTTTAAGTGGACACTCCCACAACCCTACGCGGTGAAGCATAATTAATGTAGAGGGGAAGTGATACCGCAGAAGATCCGATCCCGATCGGCAGAGTTCAGTGACGCGCATCCATTTAAGAAGCTTTTTTGGAAAATCAACAAGCCAGATAGAAGCAAGAACAATGTGAAGGTTACTCAATTTACAAGGCAACAGATAAAACGCCACAAAATATATACGACAAAGGCAAAAGCAACAGCAGAAAAAACCTGGCACACAAAACACATTCTGGCTGAATAAACGAAGGCGTTTGCACACCTACGCTAGATGAAGGCACAGTGGCGCCAAAAAGCTGGCCAACAGGTGCCGAAAATAGTGGGTTATAATACACACAAAAATGTATATTAAGTGATGATTGATTTGATGACGTTTCAATTGAATCTAAACCTGGTAGCAGCCAAGCAAATGATGTTATAGCCATGTTCTTAGAATCCCTGTTGAATATTATTTATTGAGAATATATTTTTTTTAAAACGAATCAGATGTTTTAATGATTCAGTGACATTGCTCTTAGGGCTTTCCATTGATTAGCAATGTGAATAAAACTGAAATTTAAAAGTATATTAGAGAAATACGCTGACATTTAAATGAAAACCCCTTGGGACCAAAGACGCCTTCGCCCTGTGCCTTGGTTATATTATTTATTAAAAATACTTCCTTCAAAACAAACCAGAAGTTGAATGATTCTGTGGTTTTATTTTACTGATTAGAAATGTTAATAACATTTAAATTTAAAGATCTCTTAATCGAAAACCCTTGAGACTAAAGACGCCTTCCCCTTGTGCTTTAATTATTTTTTCACGTGTAGAAACCCAACTGACCCCAGCTGGCGCTGTGCTCAAATAGTGGGAGCTGCTGCCTTAATATTTCCAACGCAAACGCTCTGATTCTGATTCTGAGGTGGCTATGTTGTGCTTTCTAGACTTCTAGATCTCCCAGCTGAATGCCCGCGACCTTGCCGGCTATTTATAAGTGATTCGTGTATTTGGTTTTCTATTCTCTGGCCCCACAAATGAATCATTTTGATGGGCTATCTCTTTATGAGTTGACTTTCGCTTGGCGGGGAAATCGAAAGCCGTAAAACCGAAAATCCTCGAGAGTTGACTTGTTGAACGCGTTCAATGTCACCACCGCCGCCGCCCTGACCCTGAGAGGAGCAGAAGCGTTGACAGAACGCAGAGCCAGATCGAAATGTATCTGACGGATGCGTGCCGCCGCACTAAAAGGCGCCGCGCTGGTGCGAGTAATTGCAAAATCTTAAACAGCAAAGTCGTCGGCAATCGCCACTTCAAAGACGACTGCAATTGAGTTTGCAGCTGCAGCAGCGGGCTTAATTGATTTGGTAAATGTACAAGCAATATGGCAGGTCCAGTGATTGAAAGCGGCAATTTGACAAAAATCGAAGACAAAGAGAGCGTATCTGGCGTCTCGAGTGGAACCGCTTGCTTGGGACGGCAGAGAGATCGGAGAAATAAATAAAAACCAAAAATGCCGCGTGCTTCAGACTTGTCAATTTTGGTAGAACGATTTTGACCGGTTTGAAAGGGGGCCCAAAACAAAACCCAAACCCGACCGACCCGGCCAGCTCAAGCGGGCTCCCACTTTCTGTCGTCGATTGAGCAATTTCCAGCCACATCGCGGCTCAATCGCAGATACACAGCCGCACAGAACGCCTCTATCTTTTGTGGCTGGCGCAAAAAGTGGCGCAGAAAAATGTCAAACTTAATTACGCGTTGAAGCGCAAACTAATTGTCGGCAGTGGCAGGGGTCACTGAAGTTTGGATAGCAATAAAGCCGCGAATAATTGGCTTTGGCTCCGCCCGCGGCAGATAAATGCCGAAACAATAACGTTCGCGTATCTGAAAGATACAAAAGCTCGACACGCGCTGACTGCACACGAAAATTACAATTCCCGGCCAGCGCCAGGTTTCGCTCGTTGATTGAACCAATTTTCCAATTTTCCGCGAGCATAACATAAAGCCAATAGCCGTTGACATGATTTATATGAGCGATATTTTCACTTCGCTTGCCCAGAAAAATGGGTCAGCGCTTGATTAATGGCTTGCGATAAATGTGTAAGCCCATGTTATTGAAATTTACATTTTATTGCAGTTTAATCGCTGTTTTAGCTTAATGAACGGGAAATAAACTATTCTACATTAGAGGTTGGCTTCAAAAGACTATCTTTTACCAGAAAGTTTATATTAATGAATAGTTTTCTAGAACTAAATTTCTGTGTTTTCAATCATTTAACATTTTATCTTGTTGATAATTCCTTAAATAGATCAAGTTATCGTTCCTATATCATTCTTAGAGAAACATTGCCTACCTTCTTATCTTTAAGCAGATTGGGTTTCTTTGTCATCTTTCTTAAACCCATGGTAATACTCATGGCATTATAATTTGAGTCAGAAGCTTGAAGCTATCCGAACTGAAATTAATGCTTTTTTGGCTTAGTTATGTTAGATTTTTGATTCGATTCTTCTTTCTGAAAATCAGGTTAAAACCATGTTAGCATAGGGGAAAAGAACAGTCCTCAAATGTGATATATTTGGACTTCCAAAATCGCTTTCTATAACAAACATAAAGTATTGACTTATTCCATAAACAATCTTAGCACAAATATGTTGGTTTGCCGGTTTCATTTTTGGGAAAGTCGAGACTAAATTCATTCGGATGCACTCTTCAATCATTCTCTCCGCTTTCCCTGTCCTCCTGCCTTTGTTTGCTGACCAAGTTTACCTTTCACATTCACCAGCATCCGACAACTCAACTCCTACGCCCACATCACCTCAATCAGCCTACCAGCACTGACTGGACGGAGTGCAATGACAACTGCGTCCAGTTGCACTTGTCAAGTCTCGAGCACTTTCCAGCTTCGAAGCCGAAGCCCACGTCAAGTGGCAGCACAAATTCCTCGGAAGACTCGCCCACGCCTCGGATTGAACTTGACTCCATAAGCCAGGGATTACGCCTATCTGCCATATATACACACATATAGGAATACTTTGTAGTAATTCCAGTCTGTGTGTGGCGAGCGGAAGTCAGCGTCAGCATTAGATGAGTTCATGCGAGCATTAGCGCCATTAGTGTGTGAACTTGGAGCGGGCCAGGGAACATCTGCGTGGGCGGATGGGATCGTATCGAATCTCGAGAGCCTATCCCCACTCGCTCCCCTGATATTGCGCAGTCTCCTATGACCCCAATTGTGAGTGGGGGCCTCCACTCCACATACTGGGTTAACCAGGCCAAAGCCTATCGCATAACTGCAGAATGTAACCTAAGAATGGCTCCGTGCTGGAAGCCAGACAAATGCTGGTGGAGTCTGTGGGCAATTGAAGGCACCATTTAGAGATCGGCTGAGAAAACGCGTGCGAATCGCGTGGAAACGGCAAGTTAATGCGCCATATGTCCGGTTTATCATCGCCGCCAGCTTGTGACGAAACTATAAAAAGTCTGGCCGGAGTAGAATGTGATGTGATCTTTGGGCATTAACCTGGCCCGCTCGCCCCTCTCGATAATTGCGTAATTTGTTTAGCATTTCTGTTGCTGCTACTCTCAGTCGCTCAGATTCTTCGCATCTTTTCGCTGGTTTGTTTTGTAGTTTGCTTTTGCTCTAGGTGTGAACTCAGCGGAAATGTGCTTTAAATACGGATACACTGAAAGAATTGGGAGTGTTAAATTCCTAACAATTAGAGTCTGTAATCTTTATATAAAAAGATCCTAAAGGTTAAGCTGAATAGATTATTCACCAACTTTTGCTTTTGAATAGATTACAATTATTTTTAAGCTTGTTTAAATTTAGTTTTCAGTGATAGGCTCTTCACCTTAGCCCTTATCTGATGGCTGAACTTTGGGTATAAGCGCATTTCCCAGGCATTCCGCTTAGCCGTTGGATAATGACTCAAAGTGTTTCCATGTAAGACAAGACACTTTGGCGTGTGATTATCTCATCAGGCTTGAGGCCCGCCGCGAGCCATATGTACTTGTATCTTGCATCTCATGAATATGCAGCTACATGCCCCTGCATCCGATAGATAGATGCAAGCCAGCTGCAGCCGCATTTGCAAGTGCCAACATGCGCCACATCAATCCGACGAAGCACGTTGAGCGTTTGATTAATTTAATGACAATGCCCGGTGGCGATTTTTAGTGGGGTGCCGCCCCATAGATGCATAGATCCACGGATACGTTTCCAGGCGGGTGAGATCAACTTTTCCAAATCGGCAGCGATTACTGCCTTTTCCTGGCTCACTTCCTTGCCGGCCAAATGTCGCTGATTACTCATTCGATCCGTTGATTTATTTTAAAGCTTCGCTAAATATAAATCTTACGTTCTTGCCAATATTCCACGCTCTCTGCCTATTGTTTAGCCCTCTCTCTATTTTAGCAGCACATTTGCTTTATAAACATTTTTATTCGTTTGAAGCGACGCTTGACGTCACAACCGGCCGAATTGTGGGATCTTGTTTTTCGGCTTGTTTATCTGTATCTTTGCGTCTGCAATTGCCAAGGCGGTCAAGGTGGGGAAACAGAAATGCCATAAATATTTCTCCCCGGTTCCTGTACAAAACAAGCGGAATGTACTGACCGCCAGCCTTGGTTAACCACAAACAACGGAAGAACACACTATCGGAGGGAGCACATGACGAATTGGTTCAAGGAACTCTGGTGTCATTGAGGAATGCAGTAAATGAAAAACAAATCATTGACCAATATTCCAAAATAAAAACATGACAAATAAAAATGTTAAATGTTATGAAAGAATCTTGGAAAGCAATTTTATTACAGTTCGTTTAGTCAGCCCATTGAGTCCCAGTGACGAATACTTAAACAATCAATTTCTCTTTAAATATTAATAACAGCCTTTTGTTTTCTCTTAATTTCCAGTTAGTAACCCGCTTAAAAACCAGCCAAAATGCCTAAGCCCCTGGTCAACTCTTGCTGCCTGTGCCAGTCTACCCGGAATGGCTCCGTTATTTCCGGTGTCCTGGCCATCATCCTGTCAATCATCACCATCGTGGTGATCTTCACGACGCGAGTGCATTTCAAGACGATCGTCTTTGACTTTATTCCCAATGATATTGTAAAGATAATACTTGTCATCAATCTGTGCATGACCATCCTGATATCACTGCTCATGATTGCCGGTGTCCTCAAGGTAAGTTACCACGAAGTACCCCTTTCGGGCTCCACTAATTGGAGTCTCCTTGCAGCGCAACCACTATCTTATGGTGCCTTGGGTGGTGCTGGGAATTATGATTGCGATCGGCCTGCTGATCTCCGTCATCTACACGGGCGTCGTCTTCTTCATCGACGGCTATGTGCTGACGGGCGTCCTCTGGCTGATCTTTGGATTACTTTGTTGCGGTAAGTGCACCACTCCTCCAACGGAGAACCAATTGGGGGCGGAGCAGTGGCTCTGTGTGCGGTTTTTAGCACCGGATGGCGGTTTACGCGCGCCGTTTTTACTTTATTGACGCATTTATCATGCGTTGATTGCCCGTGCGCTGAAAGCCGAGGAGCCGGCGCCCGAGGCCATAACTTGGTGGGGATTGGGATGCCAAGGGGTTGGGTTGGCGGCAGTGGAACTGACAAACGAGGCGCGAAGTGGCTGGCTTATGCCATTTGTACAACTGCCAAGTGGCGCGGATTAAAGTAATGGGGAGGAGGAGAAACCAGCCCATTAATAAGCAGTTTTAATGGACCTCAAAATGTGACAAGAATTAAGGGATATAAAGTGACTAGTTTTATGTTTAATTATTCCTTAAATGTAGGGGCACATGAGATGCTAAAGTTTTCCAATGCATTTGGATAACCTTCTGAACATTTTAGAAATTCAGGAAGCATACTGCAAATATATATAAAAATATCATCATATATGGAAAAAATGTAGTGGGTTTTCATTTAAAGTTTCCGTAGGGATAGTAAAAACCATTTGTTAGCATTGATTAAAGATGAAATAAATATAAATTATAAAATACTATACTACTATATTTTAAAACCTTTAAGCTTATGAAATCTTGATCAGCATATTTAACAATTTTAACTTTCTCTTAAAGCAATCCTTACTTACTGCTGGTGTGTGGTGTACAGCGAGTACGCCAACCTGTCCGAGGAGAACGAACGCGGTCGGTACAACAAGCAGCCGTACCGCCGCTAAGGATAACGATCGGCGGATCCGACGGATCAGCATTTTTCACCACCATTTGCATTCTAGGAGCAGACCCTCATACCCACAACACCCCCATCTTCTTAGCTGCTTATGTTCGTATTTAGTGACTACGTCTAACTAATAATTGTAATTTAATTAATTGAGGCCAGAGAGGAGCCAGCCCTTCGCTCACATCGAATTTACGCGGCCCGCGGCAGTAAGTGCAATGGAATAATGTATTTAACATTTAAATAAAACTTTAATCCAGATATTTTTTTGAATTTCTGTTGTAATTTGTACGTCAATAACTGTAATTGTGAATGGAGGAGGAGATTGGAAACCGAAAAAAGAAAGATTAACACGTGAAAAATAAAAACAAACTGCTTGTTTATTTATCAACCGTTTGAGAGCACGAGGTCTTGTGTGTTTCTTCTGGTTTTTTATTTCAAAATATAGTTATCTTTATGTATATATATAGTTATATTCAATTCTCTCAAAGTCTATCAAAATTGTAAATTAACTAAAAATATGGGTGTGTAGTAGTGGGGGCGTTTCATGTGGTTTTGTTGTTGTTGTTGTTTTTTGCTAAGTGGGCGTGTTTCATTGTAACTACACAAGTAACTAAGCTCTAAACCGAGCTCTACAGCTCGCTGTGCGCATACTTGGGCTTCAGCTCCTCGATGCGCTTGATGAAGTCGCCCTTCTCCAGGCAACCGTCACAGCTCTCGTCCCAGTCGTTGAGTATCTTCTTCAGGTCCCGGACCTTCAGTTTCTTCAGGTCCACGTTGTTCAGATCGATTTGTTTCTCTGCGAATAGAAATATTTTGTGAGCATAAGTTTGTTTAGAGACTGAAAGGTTAAGGAGAAAAGATTTTGAAAATTAAAATGGAAACTAGCTGCTTTCCATTTTAATTTGTGTATCCTTTTAGCTTTGACATCCTTGGCTTAGTGTCTTGAAAAATTCGTAAATTTAATCTTTTCTGTCTTTAAATTTACACCAAGATCCGGCTTCTGGCACGTGTTTTTGCGGTTAAGCCAATGTCTAGGTTTAGAAACTAAAACCACGTAATTTTCTTGAAGGAGATTGCAAATTTTTGTATAATTCCCTATATCAACTTAGCTACGACTACCTAGTTTCTTCCATCGCTCTCCGAACTATTGTTATATTTACCATAGCGCAGGTCACAAATTTGCGCATCCTTCTTCTTCAGCTTCTCACAGATCTTCTCCGCCGGCATGGACCAGCTCAGCGGCTTGCTCAGCTCGTTCAAGATGCCAGTGGCGGATTCCTCCAGACCACCGAGATAATAGCACTACGTGGAAGAACGCAAAGCATACGTGGAACATTAGCTCTGCAGAGTGAAGAGCGGGGAAGTGGCACTTGTTTGCCGGCTACTCACGAATCTGTGCTCCTTGTTCTTCTGCGTCTTGCAGTACTTCTTGAAGGCCGTCTCGATCTGCTTGTAGTCCTTCCTGGTGGCATCGTCCAGCGAGTCCGAGAACCGCCGCACCGTCTTCACACACACTGTAAATCGGAGGCCGGTGAAAATCAGTCCAGAACACCTTTACCACTTACGTGGCCATCGTTCATCACATACCCTCGCAGTCCTCCTCTTTGAGGGCGAGCGACGTTTGCGCCAGTCCCGCCAGGAAGCAGACCACGACCACCATATGCGAAGTCCTCATGTTGCTGTCTTTCAACGTTGCTGGGTCTGTCTTTAATTTATAAAAAGACTGCAACGAATTTGATTTCGTGTAATTTGTTAGCGTTCGAAGCGGGGCTGCCAACTCGTTGAAAAGGCCAACGAATTTGGGTGATAGCTAAAAAATCTAGAGTGGAACTAGCTAAAAAAAGCCAAAAAGAAAGCCAAAAATGACAATAAAAATTAGAATTATTTATTAATAAAAAAATAGGGCAAATACTTAATTTTAACCAATTTTGCAAAAAAATTTAAATCATTAAAATTGTCAAAAATGTTGAACTTTATTTATTAAAAAATTTTATGCTGATTTAACAGACAGTCGGACATGGCTATATATAAATCGGCTGTAGATGCTGATCAAGAATATCTACACTTTATATTATTAAAATATAAATTTTAATACCTTGCCAGGTTTCTATTTATTGTACCCCAGTAACCTTTGAATAAAAAACTTCATTGTAAAGGTTCATCGAAATTTATTAAATTTTTAACTTCACATCTTATTTTAACTGTTTTGGTTGTACAAAAATTTTCTAAATCAAAATGTCTGAATATAATAGCAAAGCGAAGAGCGAGGGGGATCTTCCTGGTAAGCTTTTAGAGGAGTAATTTGTTAGCCTTCTTAGTTTTGGCAATGGCTAGGCTTAATAATTCTCAACTACTTTAAATGACTTTGTATTTATTTATATAATTTATTTTTAATTGATTTCCTCTTAGTATTCCTTGAAGGGGTCGATGAGAAAGAGCAAAGTCGTCGGCTCAGTTCCTATCTCCGGAACCTACGCGATCGCCTGCGTTGGGCGGTTCAGCAAAACCAGGAAGCCATCCAGTCTTCGACGAAGCTGCTCAAGGAGGTGGGCGATATAAGCGGCGTGCTGCTTACAAAGTCCGGTTCCCAGATTCCGGCCACCAAGATCCGGCGCCTGATCATGGGATTTGAGGCTGTGAGTGGGTCGAATATAACGGAGAGTACCACTGCGCCGGAGATCACTTTGTCCACGGATCTGGCCGAGACTAGAGCTCTTCTGGCGGAGTTTGAGGCTCTAAACGAGAGTCAAATTCTAAGGGAAAGCATTGTGAGCTTCAAAGGCGCCGAAGAGTCGCTGGAGAAGTTGCTTGCTGCTTTGGAGAAGCCCAAGCCTCAGGCCAGTCAGCTCAGTGCGAAGCCACAAGCCAGTCATCTCAGCTCTAAACGTAATCTCCGCGAGAAGATCGAGGCCTTTAATAAGGGAGAGAAGCTGGGCGACACCTGTCGCCACTTCACCAACTGCTTCAAGGCCTCCCAAAGTGCGGACGAACTGCACTTTGAAGGATATGTGGCCCATAATCCCTCGAAAACGAACTCTGGGTACGAGGGCGATGTCGATACTGAGGCGGAGTTGGCTGATAAGTCAAGCAATGACAGTGGATTCCACACCAAATTATAAAGACAGTCGAGTGACGAGGATTTTACTCAAAATTTTATATCTGAACGTATAACTACATTACATAATACATATTTTACAGCAATAAAAATTAATATCCCCTGGCACTACAAGATCTTTCAAATTAAAGGCTTGATTTAATCATAGTTTATGCATTTCGTATTCTGAATTAAATTTAGTTTAACTTTTTCTGTCTAACGGTCGATTGCTGCTTGATACCGATATTCAATACGTGAGCGGGACTCATCGAATTCAAATTTCTCGTCGAAGAGCGTACGTAAACAAATGCCTTAAATTCTCTGCTCGGAATGGATTGTCTAACAGGTGTGGGGTATCGCTCAGCTGCGGGTCGGCTCTCCCGTCTCCCAGAAGCGTGTTCCTGCTCAGTATTGAATCACTCGCGATAGCGGTCGGACAGGGCAACGACGCGTCTTAATGAACAAGCTGAACAAATATGTACCCCCCGAACGTACTTTACCCGTGACGTCTTAGTGGCTCCCAGATCCCCTTTCGCGCTCCCTTAAAATAGCCGCGTCTTTGTGCAAGCCCCAACAGTATTGCCCCAGTCGGCCAAGTGCTAACTACTCCGCCGCCGCCGGTGATTAGAGTTATCGTAACCGTTGGCAACTGCCAAAGCAAAGTCCCCAAGCATTTTTAGCAGTTCACCGGATATAATTTGCAATTACATTGCACACCAGCAGCACCAGCCTAAAAATAAAACCAAATAAGATGCCTGATGTAAAGTTCCTCGCCCTGCTGCCCACCAATGCCAATGCCTCCGACCGCGTGACCAGCATGTCCGTCACCGGCACCCTGCTCCAAGATCCACAGCAGTAAGTCCTGCCAGAAAACTTTAAGAAAATCGATTAGACACCAGTTAAACATTAGCTCCTTGCGTGCAGAAATTTAGTGCCCTAAAAAATTGTGTACGTTGTATGTGACCCGATTTATTTAGAATTCACTTCTCACGAGCTCGAAAACAATTTATGGCTCACACATGAAACATACAAATGGGCTATTTGAATAATTTATGCTTTGGTTCCCAGTTCTTTTTTTAGAAATTCCAAAGGCCATTTATGAGTTTATGATCTATTAAGGCGATAAGGCAGGCGACGATGATAGCAGACAATAAAGCAGCCATTAACACGTACAAAACACAGGAATTCATCACAAATTGTCTTGATTAACCTAAATTATCAAAATGTCCATATATGTTGACTAGTCATTTTCTCAAAAGAAAAACATTTGTTTACTATTTAATATAATGGTAAAAATGTAAGGAATTATTAGCTTCTAAGTTATTTAATCCTACCTAAACGGTGGAGTTCTTTAAGCAGTTTTAAGAAAAAATTAATACTCAAGACACTTTTAATTCCTTAAAAAATAAAACTCCTAAGGTAGCTTAACAACTTTAACTAAAAATTTAAAAATTAAGAAATTGAAACCTTTGTATCACATTTAAAAATGTTGACCTTATATGGGTTAAACTCTACATAGCTGTCTGGTTTTACTGTATCAATTCCACCATCAATGACATCACCGGACGAATTAAATCAGACACGCGCTGAAGATGCCGGCAAACGAAGAAAACAACAATAAGTGTAGCCGTAACAAATGGTAAAGATGAAAGCGTCGAAAGAACAAGACGAATTTGGGTGGGAAGTTCGATAATCAGCTTATGAATAGTTAAATGATGTCAATAAATCAAATCAGTTACATCACGATGGAATCCGGGTTCTCTGTTGTTCAACTTCGTATATCATAATTCAAGACCTTCGATTCCTTATCTCTTGTTTGGATCGATAAGACACTATTGATAGCTGCCACCGAAGTGTGTCATGAAAAGCTTCCTACCTGTTCGCTGCATTCTTGTAAGTCTCAAACTTAGATAAGGTTCCTACAAGGAAATATTACACTTTCAAGTTTCCCAGGAACTTTAGATTCAGAGTGACTAACACATATTTTAAGCAGAAATCTGAAATCCCTAATGGGCGGACGTCAAAAATTCCTATCCAAATTCCATTCCTTGAATGCTTTGCACGTTTTAGCTCCCACACACGACTTCTGGGAGCCCCGGTCTCCAAAAAAAAAAAACTCACCGAACCGCCATGTGCCAGTGAAACCATTATGATGACTAAGCAGTTGTCAGGCGGAGGGTCAAACGTGCAAATCACTACGTCATTAACACGACTATGTGATGAATGGCGAGCTTCGGGTTCCTTTAAACAGTCTGAGAATCCAAATGAGAATCAAAATAAATTGGCGGTTTTCCCAGAATAGGTTTTGTTTTCTTTTAAATTTTAGAAATTAGAATTACGTGATTCTGGGGATCTTATGATCTAAGGATAGTTCCTATTTATTATATATTATTTAGAAAGATTTTTAGATTTTAACTGTGAAAGATTTAAAAATATTTCTACAAAACCTTCGATTGAAATTTGTTTAATAAAGATTTCTGTAAGCACCTCTTCTGATTGGTAAGCAATTTTGTTAGCTTCGCCTTTTGTATGTGAATTTAATCGTTAAATATATTGACTTTAGCCATTAGAGTGTATTGTACTGTTAGTAAGACACTCGAGCTGGGATGACTTGATAAATGATTCTTTAACAAGTTAGCCAGAGCTTGGACTTGAAGGGCTCAAGCCTTTTTCAACGTCATTAGCACCTAGGTGGGATCTAAACAATGCGAATCGCTAATTGTAATGGCTTTTCTCTCCCTTCCCCGACAGATTCTCGGTGAACTTTGTCAACAGTCCGGATTGTACGGACAACATTACGTACCACTTCAAGGTGATAATTCCCACGCAGACGATCGTCGAGAACTACAAACGGAACGGCGAGTGGAGCAGCCTGCACCAGGAGAAGTACCTGAACATCTTCGACGGTACAGGCGCTAGCAATAAGACCCAAAACCTGACCCAGAGCTTTGCCAGCATTATGAACGAGATTGATGAGGCGCTCCAACTTTCATCCACAGAGTCCTCGTTCTGCCTCGAGTTCGCCTTCGACTACGATAACTCCACCATGCGTGTCTACCAGGGCAGGGAGGCGGGTCACAATTTCATTACCCAGTACGAGACCCTTTTCTCCCTTTCCGACATCCAGGCGGTGCAGGTTTGGGGAGACGTGCAAAAGGTCAATCAGTTTTCCCTGGCCTACAACTGATAGGGAGAGAGCCCCCAACCCTGATCCCCAAGGTAGCCCCTTTAATTTTCACCTATTTAATTCATTCTCCGATACGAGATCGGTGGCGGGGCACACCTTTAGTCCTAACATTGCACAGCCCTAATCCTAATCCCTCACCTAGTAGTTCGTTGAACTTAGTTTGTTGGATTGTTTCGCACCCATATTTACATTTAGTTAGCTTGTTGTTGGCTTGTTTGCTCTCCTTCACCGTTTGAATTGCCTTTTTATAATTAGATCATCCTTTCGCTTTTTAGCTGAAAAATCCTCTGAAGGTGGATACATTTACTCAGTATTTTTTTTAACTTTAACTTTTTGCTGTTTAAAGTAATTTATTTATAATGATTTGTTGTTAATATATCATCAGCATAAGCTGATATTTGTGATTAAAGATTTAGGGGTTTGCTGTAATTTTTAAAGAATTTCGAATAGAATTATAGTTATAATAGACGATTTTAGAAATAGTTAAAATGCATTGATTAGGATTGCGACTACTTTCCTTAAATATTTTGTATATTTTCATATTTTGCTTTAAAATAAGTTTAATGTACATCTTTCAGGGAATATGGTATTTGTCAATCCTGAACACTTGTTTGTCGCCACCACCCACACCACTCACTTGTCTTACCTTGGGCTTATGATTCCACTGCAGCTCTTCTATTGCCTTTTGCCTTTAGTTGGAGTTGCTGTTTCTGTTGGTTTATAGTTTGTAGTTCTTTGTTAATTGTTAGGCCAAAGATTTGTATGTATTATACACGTTAACTGTCTGCGCTTGCTGATTTTCGCCCACATAGTTTTTGAGCCTAGTTATATGTAACACCCACACACATACCACGCTAAGTATTAAATATCGCCAATTTAATTGCGTAAACATACAAATTCATGGGAAATTGGTTTTCCTTTAATGCTAATAAATTTTCGGTTACGGAAAACCGGCTGGAAACGGGCTTGCATTTGTTTTTCGTTCCTTCGTTCGCATGCTAGAGAGTAAGAATTACGAGCTCTTTCGGAAATATTTCAGGAATCCGGTCGGCCATTGGAAATTAAAGCGTCTGATATTCATACTTTCAGCAGTGGGGCGAGTCTTACCAAAAATAATCACGTAAACACACTGGGGCCAGACTGGACGCCCGCCCGCCCAGCTGCCATCTGCTTTATAGCGCCTCAAAAACTGAAGGCTCCGCTGCAGTCCAAATAAAATTCATATTATACACACTATCAGCCATAAATTATACATTCTATTTATTTTCACAATGGAATCTTTTTCTTTTCACCCAAAAAAGGTTATTTCCATCAAATTTGTCTTTAGCTTATACATACGTTCATAGTTACACAGATATTTACAATGTCTTACGATTCGAAACACACACACATTCTAGGAGCCTATCTTAAAATTACATCTGGAATAAATAGCACTGCGGGTCACACTCAATAAAAGCATACTACACTGACACAAAAGTAAACTAAAATAAGTTAAATTAAAATAATATTGCACAACGGAAAAGTAAAAGTAACTAAAAAGCATAAAGGAACTGGCGACCAGAAACTGGAGTAGACCTTGACCGCGGACTAGGAAACGAGGTAAGCGGGAGGTGGTGGAGTGCAGTGGCGAAGGAGTCTACTTGGCGAGCTTACATACTAACTGGTTGGCGGCTGGTGCGCTGGCATTCTGGAATTGCGGAAAGCCAAGCTGCACAAAGTTGGCCAAGGATGCGGGCATATTGGAGTCGGGTGCTTGGGTTATCGTTATGGTGTTCCCGGCCAGGTCCTGGGTGGTAACCACATGCATAATCTGCGCCTGCTGTGCCTGTGGCTGCGCTTGCGTCTGATGCTGCTGCTGCTGCTGAAGAGGACGCTGCTTAACTTCATATGGAGCCTAGCGAAGAGTGGTTAAATTGGTTTAGTAATGCTTGCAAGTGGCATTAGAAACTCACTTTATTGGGCACCTGGCCATTGCTACGGACTTGGGCTGGGGCTGGCGCGGGAGCAGCAGGTGCAGCAGCGGGAGTTGCATTTTCCGATGCCGGCTTTTTGTGCATTTCCCTATGCTTCTCAAAGTGCAGCTTGGTGGCAAAGTTCTTATTGCAGACATCGCAGCAATAGAACGTCTCGTTGGCCGTTTGAGTGTGAATCCTGTCGAGGCAACGGTTTGTTAATAACTTGATGGTTTCTTAAAAAACGTCTAAAAAGAATTCCTTACCGCTTGTGCTTGTTCAGGTTGTCCTTGCGCGAAAAGGGCTTCCTGCACACCTCGCAGGTGTACATCTTCTGGCCGGAGTGAGAGATCAAATGTCGGGACAGGTGCTCCTTGCGACTGAAGGCCTTGTCGCAGCCATCTTCCGAGCACTTGAAGGGTCGCAGCCCCGCATGCAGCTTGACGTGCTGGGTGAGGTGCTCCTTCTTCTTGAACTCGCGGTTGCAAGTGGGGCAGATGAGCGCGGAGCCGCCAGTTGGTGTGCTCGCATCTCCGGATGTGTTTTGCTCATCTTGACTGGACAAAGGTTGAATTTTTGGTGCTGCTGGTCGCGATGATTTTACCTTCTGCGACGGTGTTTCCTGCACCTGGTCGGGTGGTTTTTTGTGCTGAGATGCCAGCGGCGGAGGCGGCGCTTGGCTGAGTGCGGGAACAGTTACATGAATGGGTTGAGGCCCAGGCGCCGGAGCTGACGGCTTCATTGGCTGCTTGGCCCCCGTTACCGTAGAGATTCGACTGATGGTGATATTCTGCTTGTTCAGCAAGGGCAGCTTGCCGGGTGCGGTGGCTGCTGGCGTTGGAGCCTGGACTGGCACTGGGGCAGCCTGCTTAGTGGCCACCTTCGTAATGGTTGTGTTCGCGGAGAGTCGCTGCAAAGCTGCCGGGTTGGATGCTGATGTTGATGTTTGAGGTTGCTTCACAACCGGCAGCGGCTGCTGCTGCTGCTGTTGTTTTGGCGGAGTCACCAGTCGCCTGACCTCGTTGATGGGTGGCTGATTGGTAGCAGGGGATGATGGTGAGGGTCCCTGACTAGGAATTGCTTTCGGTTTCTGCGCTGGCAACTGCCTTTGCCTGGGAGGCGTCTTGAAGGCAGGCGCCTCCTTGCTGTTGGTTGGCGTAGTGGGAGTCGCTGGCATCGTGGTCACATTCCTAATAACCAGCTGGGGACTGGTGGTGCTGGTCTGCGGAGATCTGATAATTTGCTGGGAGGTCACCTGGGCTGTTACTGGAGCCAGTTGCTGTTGCTGCTGCTGCTGAGGGGGCTGCGGCGCGAGAAATTGGCTTTGAGATACAGAAGTAGCGGTTCCTTGAAAGCTGTTGCCCTGGCTGTTGCTCACCGTCTGAGGCGTCAGCTGCAGGGTGGCCGGGATAGAGGTGGGCGTCAGCTGCATAATTGGCTGTCCGTCGGCGGTGGCCAGCTGGGGCTGCAGCTTCATCTGCACTTGGTAGGTGGTGGGCAGCATCAAATTCTTGGTGTCTATATGAGCCACGATCTGCTGGTCGGAGTTCTCGTCGCGGATGGTGACGGGCAGAAAGCATTTGCTGGGCGACATCACATTCGGAGCCGAGGACTGTGGAGCCGCCAAACTTGACAGCAATGCGGCGGCATTGAATTGCGGCTGTGTGGAGGCGGTGTTGGCACTCGTTACTCCTGCTCCGCCGGGCATCAGCTGGAGCTGAATCTGCGGCTGATTCGTTCCGAACTGTGGCAGAGAGGTGGTAAACTGCGGCGCCGTCGGGCCGGACAGCACAAAGTTCAGCTTGGGTTTCTTGCTGTCGCTGGGACTGGACGAGTCTTCCGTTGTAGCGGCGGTAAACTGAGTGGTGGCCTGCAGCTGGTTTGTGAGTTGCTGGAGCTGCTGCTGTAGTTGCAACTGCTGGATCTGCTGCCAGAGCGGCTGCAGTTGATCTCCTATCTGCGTCTGCAACTGGAGTTGTGGCGTGTTTACTGTGGCGGTGGTCACTGTCTGCGGCTGGAGAGGCGGCGGCTGAGAGATTACTTGCTGAGGCCTGGCGGCATTGCTGTTGGTTTCCTTCTTGCCCAGCGGCGTTATTTTGATGTCGGGCTTGAGCCGGATAAACTCTTCCAAAACCCTAAAAACAGACGGAATACCAACTGCTGCAGAACAAATCTCTGAAAAAGAGATGGGCCCAACTCACGTCTGTTTTTCGCTTTTGACTTGCATTTCCGGCAGACTTTGCTGCTGGATGCCATTGTCCACGGTGATCGTGTACTGGTGCTGCGGCTGCATGCCCACCGCCTGCATGATGCTGCTCAGCAGATTGCTGGACTGCTGGGCACCACCAGGGGCGGAAACCGGCGCCTGCACCACGCTAAGACTCTTGCCAGACTCGTCGACGGCATCCCGGATATACAGCTTGTCGCCGCTCGGCGTGGGACGTATGTTCAGGCAGTTGCTAAGCATCGTCTGCGAGTTGCGGCAGGTGGCCCGGAGGCTGTGCATCTGCTCCACCAGCTGCACGCACTGGGCGCAGACCACCTTGGGAAGGCGGTCCTTCTCATCGATCTGCGAAATGTAAGTGTTAGCAGTCTTTCCCTGGTCCGGAACGAAGCCTATCTCCCATCACTCACCTGCAGCGAGAGGCACTCGGAGATCTTGCTGCTCAGGTTCTTGGCGCGTCCCTCGGGCGAGTAGACATTCGTCTTGTGGTCGCTGCTGTCGGTGCAGACCCTGCAGAGGTCGTAAAAGTTGATGCAGCGCACGTTGGAGGCTGCATTGGCCATTTTAACAGCGCTGGCTCTCTTCTTGGCGAAATGTTATTATTTATGTTTGGTTTATTGCACATGCATATATTTGTTGTTTTTTTCTGTCTGAAGACGCTCAGCTAGGGATGGCCACCAGTGTGGCCGTGAAATTATCGATAGATATCGAGTATGAATCTAAAAATATACGACATTAAAACCGAGCTTATATTTTCTTTTAATATTAAAAAACATATATATAAGAAAAGTAAAATTTAATTATTTAATAATTAGCCATTAACGAGGGTGAAATCCAGTCAACATAAAGCTAATGGTCGGTGCCGCGTTGCCAACTAATCAGCGGGCGAATGGCAACGCGGAATACTGCGATTGTATCGAAATATCGATATTGCCTTTGGTTCCGATTTATTCCGAACCAGTTTTTTAAATTAACAAGTTTGAATTTTAAATAATAATTAAATTTAAATCATTACTACTACACCATTACTATTTACCACACTGAATAAAGCTAACAGACAGGCAGTTTTAACCGATAGCTAGCGGGAGGAAACAATTTTTTAATGTATACATGTATTTCGGTTATAAAATTTATAGTTTAATAAAATTATTTTTTGAAACACCCTAAATTGGTCGCTTGATGCTGACTCCTTGAATGTGTTGACTAAAATTATGCTATCCTATTTTACCCGCTTATATCATCTATAGCCTTTTTTAATATATGTATTAATTTTGCTTTTAATTCTGTGCATTTTGTGTCTATGAAACGTATATAACAATACAAAATATATCAGTCATATGATATTTATTTAACTTTAATCGTATGTAGAGATTGTTTTACATTTATTTAATTAAATGTATTAAGTAAACCTATAATTTAAATAAAACTGCACTAGGGAGGACTGGGCTTATCTAAAATTCCTTAATTGATATATTTCTTTTAGGACCTGGAATTTTCTAATTTAATCCATCTCACAATTTGCACCCCTTATTAGCATTATAATATATAAAACCATCACAGCTGAGAAACCAAAAACACAACGACTTTTACATAAGGCTGCATAAATTTGTTACTCAAAATGCTAATTGCAAACTAAGCGAAAGTCAGGCAAAAGTTGAACAAGGCTTGTACACACACGACCCATATGGATATG
The DNA here is from genome assembly GCA_018904815.1 of Drosophila ogumai. Lineage (NCBI taxonomy): Eukaryota > Metazoa > Arthropoda > Insecta > Diptera > Drosophilidae > Drosophila > Drosophila ogumai. The sequence goes on along the minus strand of JAEIIJ010010129.1, from coordinate 930 downwards.
TTTATACCCTTGCAAGAGCCTATTATAATGTACATATTTAATACCTAAGCAAAGTAACTTGACAAGTACCATGCCAAATAGGAGCTCAAATAACCGAAGGGGCCCTGATATAGGTTGCTATGTTTGTATATGTACATATGTATAGCTGTAATGCTTAGGATAGAGCCGTAAACCAAATCGCAAAATCCTCATAAATCCTTTGATAATTGCCAACAAGGATTGCCTAATGTGAATTGATACCCGCAAGGCCAACAAGTGTCCAATTTCGAAAGCACAGCACCTGTTTGCCCGTGCTTGGGCCGAGGAAAATCTCTGGGCCCCAGCTGGATAGGGGCCCGAAAACCATAAAATAGAGCAGGTCACCGAGCCCGTAGGTACACACCCATAGGAAGCTCGTCCTGTTACTGTCGCTACTGCTGCTGCTGCAGATGCTGGACAATAGAAATTGTGTCACGGTCAGGAGTATGGGCGTGGACATGGGGACTAGGGCAAGGGCTTGCCAGAGGAGGAGATGGTGGGGCCCGACACTGGGCCACACTTTAAAGCAAAGCGTATGGGTATCTCCGAGTCCGTGTCGGGAAATAGAGAGCGATACGTAGAGAGTGAGCGAGAGCGCGCTGGTGAAGCGCTTTGGCGTTTAATTTGAAACCGAAAGTGAAAACGCCCTGGCCATGAAGGACTCGTCAACAGGGGCCGCCGCACAGATATGAGCTGGAAAATTATTTTCAAGAAGTGCCACACCCTCCAGACCACCGAGCAGGATGTTATTGACCCCTTTTTAAATAATCATATGCCTTCTAAAATGTATGTTAATATCTTTCAAGCAGAAAGGTAACAAATAATAAAAAGTTAAATATACAAATACTAAACCAATTCGGAAAGCGTTTTTGTGCTAGTTTTTATAAGGTTAACAAATCTGCATACTTAATT
>JAEIIJ010010123.1:0-23696 GCA_018904815.1 Drosophila ogumai | reverse complement strand
AAAAAAAGATAACGGTTTGAGCAGCGTGAGCAATTTGAGCCACTGCGTGCCCATCGCTGTCCTAATGAATCCGAAAGCGGCATCGATTTTTCGATGAATCATCGTTAGGCATTTAACGCTAAATGATAACTTATTTATACAATTTTTTGAAGACATCAAGTACAGGGCTTCGGCTAGCAGAGCTCCGCTGACATTTAATCTTATTGATTGATGACAGACTGTCAGTCGTATAGCTCCCAAGGCAGGCCCTAGCAGAATAGCAGACTTTACGCCCCCCGTTCTCCAGGACAACGCCGGGGCATGGCAATCGCACTTAGAACTGTTTGCAATCCCAAAAAGCGACGACGAAGTGCAACACACTAGCGGATAAAGAAGCCGCGGCGGAGGCAGTAGCAAGTCGAGCATCAGAAAACACACCACAGCCATAAAGACTTAAGGCACTGGGAAAAATTCGTTAAACTAAAATGAATTTAAAGGAAGAGAATAATTTAATTAGATTATTATGATGTGGTAAAAATATATGTAGAAGAACTTGCAAAATTATGATTTAAAACACTTTAATTTATTAACAAGTAAACCTTTTAAAATGTACAAGATTTCTTTAAAATATTTTTAATAATTTAGTGATAAAGGATATATAACATTTAAATATCCTAATAAAAAAAAAACTTCTATATAAATAGTTTTAAATACTTTAAATTCTTTTATAGGTATTTTACTTTCTTTTTTAGGTATCCAAAAAATTCTCCTGAGTCTTTAATTTTGTTTCCCCTAAAGCATATATATCTTTATATTTTGTTTATGATAATATGTTGTATTAATTTACCATAACGAAACTGTGTGCTTTTCTCCGCGTGTATTTGCATATATGCGGACTGGCAGCTGTGTAAAATTCATCTGTCATCGCGTGTGTAGCGCCAAAGCTTATGACGTTAATCCTTTAAATGCGCCAAATGCATGCAAAACTTTTGCAACTGCAGCCAAAGGAGTATGAGCGTCTCTGTATGAATGTGCTGTGCTCCGGCTCCAGCAGCCGTCAACGGCAACCACGCAGCAGCAGGCTGAAGCTTTTGCAAATTGTATGCCTTGGCATGTGGAAAATGCGGAGAAAGGATGGGAAAATACGGGGAAAAGCGGTGAAAATGCGAAGAAAGCACGAGTGGGATGCTGGAGGTGTCAACTGGTGTGCGGAGGTTTTGTATCTGCGCGACAAAATCAACCAACCGAAAGCGTTCAATCATCGTTAGTTACCATATTCCGTGGCTCTCGGCCTCCCAACCTGCTGATCCCCAGACCCGAAACGTGTGGCGGCAGGTAAGCCGAGTCGTGAAATAAAACGCACAAACAGCCCCAGAAATAGTATCGAAACCAAACAGAAAAACAGCAAGAAAAAAGATTAAGCAAAGAGGAAAAAACGGAGAAAGTAACACGAACAAGGATATAACCAAAGTTGCCAAAGGAAACTGCATATTTTTGCGTTCGTTGGCATAAACTGGGTTAGATCGCGCACTTAATACAAATTCATGAATATTTTATAGACTTTCGTGCTGTTCAGAAAGGGGGTTGGGATCCGCGTCATCCGCTGGGTTTCACTTCATTTTTTGCTTACACCAGTTTAGTGTAATTAAACGATGCTCACGGGTCTCACGTAATAAAATTCAAATTACTAATGCCAAAAGCGGACGCAGGTCGGCGCAGAGAGCAGCCAAAGCCATTGACTGCAGTCGTGTCCTGAAGCGAGAGTCGACATCAGGAATTTTTGATTTAACCAAGTGCATGATCTATGACAGCAAATGTGTCCCGCACAAAGACAGCCATTCAGACGGCGCTCCAGCTGCAGTTCGAGCTCTCAGTTGGGCCATAGAACCGGACCCACAAAATGATGGGAAGTTGCAGCACTGAAAGAAAACGTTTAAAATTTATTAAAGGGATAAATTGTTCATTAATTTGTTAGCGTTCAAGTGAAGCAGGAATCTTTTAAGAACTTTTTAAATATGATTTCCTATGGAAATCTTATTCTTATTATCGTAAATTTTTGTCAGAAATGCTTACTGTTCTTCCAGGATCTCTTTGGATATAGATCTCAAACTTCAGAGCACCCTTTCCACTTTTTCCCCAGTGGCGGATGACTGCGAGCTGCATTTGCTTGGCTTGCTCGTCTATTGCCAGTCAAGAGTTAACACGAATCAATTACGCAGACCCACACAGCTGCGAATACTTGGCCGGAGAAGCCGAAAGATGGATGCAGGGCGATGGAGACGGAGACGGAGCTGGGGATGGGATTGGATTGGAGATGCGATGGGGTGACACAAAGAGACAGGGCCAAAGCTATGGACTGTGGTCCCAAGTCCACATGGACTACGGCTACCAAACGACTGACTGACTGACTGACTGGCTGACTGACGGACAGACTGGCACACGGATGCGAAGAACTTTGCTGGCTGCCGTGCTGTCAAATGACATTTGACTTGGCTGCCGGGCCAAGGATTTACAATTTAAAGCAAGTGGCCAATAAACCAGATGAACGACCAAACGAATCCAATGCCCCCGTCGTACCTGAGTTTTTGAAAGGGTCCGGACCCGGACCCTGAAGTCCGGAATATTTGACTGACGTAAGTGTATCCTAAGTGTGCGCATGTATGGCAGTGCTCAAATGCCGGAAAAGCGCTCAGTGCCAATACCAATTGAGTTTATGGCCGTGTATGAGGAGTGTCTCCATCCTGCCATCCAGGCAGTGGGGAAGCCGTGCGCAGCGGTGAACGATGGTCGAAAGGTAATAAAAACCATAATTACATCATAAATGACAGATGTTACACTATGGTTGGGGGCACAGATAGCCGCCCAACTGGGCGGGGAGTACACATATTAACAGCTATTAACAAACTATAAAGCTCAAATGGCGGGCTATTGTTTCAGGTGATTAAACGAAAGCTAATTGGTGGTGGAAATGAGTGAGGCAAATACAGAGTGGGCTAACGGAAATCAGACTGCAAATATAGCACTTCAATTTGCTTTGAAAATAGTGCAAAAAATAGTGTAAATTTCTTCTTACTCGACGTAATACATTTTTACGGATCTCCCGAGGCCCTAATCTGTGAATACTCGTCAGTAAACCATCCGTTTCAAGTAAAACTGAATCCTGTTTGGTTGAGCCGCAACTGCCGGCAATCAGGAGCAGTTTCAATTAGGACACGTTGATGTACGAGTGCAACAACGATAACTGGGCGATTTTGGATTGCATATACTCAATGCAAATTCCCGACTATGGCCAATGAAACTGCTCTCGAAAGCAGCGGCTCTCGACCAGAGGCCCGTCACCGCATCGGCATTCAAAATAGATGCAGCACTCGCAGATGCTCGTTGCTTTTTGGGCCGCAGGGAGGCATGAGGGCGCCGAGAGTGCATTTTGCGTAACTCATTACGACCGGGCCTCATTCGGCGATGGATGAATGGGCAGTGGGCGGAGCAGTCAATAACAAACACCCCGCAGCGGAACTGCGACCGGAACACGAAGGCAGGAGGGTCTGCTCTGTTAGGAGTTTTGGCGGTTAGATCGGTAGGGTTTTACCCTGGGTGGACGTAATACAGCTGGAGGAAGACCGATGCACATCCACGAAATATTTTAGGGAATTATGATATGATGAGATGTAAAGCACGTATAGAAATTATAATTTTTTCAAGTTATTTAGTTAGAAAGTGTTTTCTTCTTGTTTTCCATAAATGTTCAAATTTTCCTATTAATATAGATACAAATATTTTTTCAAGTGCATGACTGTCGCTGCCATGGTTGCAGTTGCATTCAACGCCGTTTACACTTCGTCAGCGCGAACGTCGATGCCTCGCATTGTGAATTCTTCCGTCCGCTAAATTGTGGTTTTGAAGGTTCAGTCAGCATCACTCCCACCATCCACAACCCATCACCGCCCGACACACACCGCAATTCCACATTGCAGTTCTGTGTGTACGTCACGTTTTCCACTTGCATGACCACTTCCGCGGCATGGATTTGTTGGTCTCCTGGCTGCCGTCTGTCTTGCGGCATGGATCCGAAATGAATCTTCTGCCCAGCAAAATTAAGAATATATTTGGAAGATATATCACCAGGCAGGGTCTTCATCAATCAGATACATGAACAATGATTTTGCAACGTGTGAGATATGGTTTTAAGTCTTTGAGGTTTAAATAAGATTATAAGACATTTAATAATAATTTAATAAACATCTCCCTCTTCATTTCCCCTTCTTTTTATAAGTGAAAACCCCGAGGAAAACCTCACGAGAAATAACAGCTAAAGTGTTGCTTACAAATCTTTGGATGCCATCAAATATGTACACACTGGCGGCGTCGATTAATTAACACATTGTCTGCAGGTATTCCACACCGAACGGTCAAACTTTTCGTCACATTTCGTGATTAATTTTAATGGCCCACAAAACAGAGTTTTCCCCGCAGCATTCAAGTCGCAACCCAAAAGCCCAGAGACTTAAGTGGGAGGAGGGGAGAATACCTGGAACCTGACCAGGAGCTGTGGTCAACGTTGATTAGCCACAATCACTTTGGACTCCGCCGGGACGAGTCGTTAACTGTCGAGAGTGCTCCATCGTCTAGTCGTTGGTCATGCATTTTCCATGAGCCTAGCACACGCACTCCTCCCGGAAGCTGAACTAACAGCCGTTTAGTGGACACTACGATAGCCACTAGCCACTGGAAAAATCTGGAGTTTTATTAAGAAATCTAAGATAATAAAAAAAAAATTGGAACATGAACAGTATAAATTAGAGCAAACTTCGTTTAGCCTACAAATCGTTAGTATCCAATTATTTCTTTTAAAATGAATTTTCCAAGACACTATGTATTTTCAACAGTGTTTTTTCGAGAGTAATGGCCACGCATCCCTGCAGGAAGAAATGCAATCGGCGGGGCACACATACGCCCCGTATCCCATTCCATTTCGAATCCCTCCTCTCGAATACATATTTAATAGAAAGAGCTTAGACGTGCTGGGGCAGCCAATGGGAATCGAGGCAATGTGCAGGGGACACATGGGTAGTTTAGCTGATTTCGCTACCTTTGTCTGCCGGGCCAACATAAGCTAATTAAGGGAACATAAATGTTTAACCGTTCAAAATAGGCAAATAGGCAGTGAAAATATACCTTCAAATCAGCATTAAATTTAACGTTCTTTAAATTTTTTACAATTTACAGTACGTTTCTTTAGCTTTAAATTTAAAGTAGTAAGTTGTGAAGTAAACCCGCATTTATTTACAACCCTTACCCCATATTTATATGAATATTTCAGTGTAAATTCCAAGAAAATGTACAGAAGCTTCAGCGTTTATTTGTTTCCTTGCATACTTTTCAGCAGACACAAATTAAAATTGTAAAATCTTGTTGTATTTCGTAAAACTATTAAAATGTCATTGTAAACAAAAGTCGGATTCATTTCAAATAGTTCGTTAAAGCCATTCAAATGAAATTCATGTGAAATCCTTGAGAGTAACTCTGTTTCTAATCTCACACTCGCTCAATTGAATTCTGCTTAATTTATACAATTGCATACATGCTTGTATATTTTCGTTTGGCTCAACATAAATCTTAACAAAGCTAACAGAAATGCCAACAACAAATGCTGCTAACCATTTGTCAATTTTAAATACATTTATTGTATTTGCATGCCTGTCTGGTCCCCCAGCAGCAACAAATGAAAGAAAAAGCAACATAATTTAATAACCCACAAAGCGGCAGACACACGCTCTCCATGCAAACAAACGGACGGACTGACATTCATGTACATATATATTCGAAGCCAGTGCTGCCTTGCTGGCCAAGTGTTGTGTCTATGTATTATTCAAATTCAATTATAAAAAAACGCAATAAATAAAAAAATGTTTGCATGGAAAGGGAGATAAGAGAGATAAGTCCCGAAATGGCAAGGACAATATTACTTGGGTGGCGAATACTCTGAAGGTCGCCTTTCCCTGAGGTCGGGTCGTATTTTCAAAAAAAAAAACTTAATATTTTATAGGTTTTCTTAGCATTCTCATATTAATATTTCTAGACCATCTTGAACTAATAAAATATTTTTTAATAATAATTCAAATAGATTTAATAAGAATACTCAACCAACTCAAATTTTAAATATATTTTGAATATCCTAAAAACTTGTATTTAATATAAAATGATTTCTTAAAAATCAAAATAATTTTATTAGAATATACTGACTAACTTTCTGTGGTATCCAAACACAATACACTTGCTGACAAGGTTTGAATACCCTTTCTCCGTTGGTTTGGGATCCCCCCGAAAACGTGCGGCAAATAGCAAGAGAAGCAAAACCGAAAAGGAATATTTATTATTTGAAAAATACCTTGAGGCCGTGGCAAACGTCGTGAGTTCATAAATAACATTCGGGGCCAAAAATGGACAAAATCAAGCGAAAAATGCATAGGGCAGCAAACAGAAATTTGATAAGCGATAAGGGGCGGGCCCCCCGGGGGCTCCCCGTACAAATAATAATATTAGTAATAATAGTAATCAATGTGTAGTGTAAATAATAAATAACATGCGGCCCCAGCCGGCGCCGAAGGGGCCGCAGGAAATGCCAATAAATTGATAAAAGATGATGAGACGACGGTCGGAGACGGCGACGGAGTCGGAGTCGGTCCTCGATGTTGGATGGCCCATGAGCGATTAGCCCCGGCACGCAACGCAACAGCCGTGAAGAGTGCTTACAAAGGTCAAAAGGAAACCCCCGAATACAAACACACTCGGCGAGATAGAAAGCATAAACAACATAAATTTATTTGCTGTTAGCCTAATGTTATTTATACCTTTCAATTACAATAACAGCGGGAATCGGCCGGGAGTGGGGAACTGAGGCGGGGAGACAGGACTCCCGGCAAAGTAAATAATAAACCATGACCCATCAGCAATCAGCCAGAAAAGAGGACCCCGTCCCCGCCACTATCAAACCTAATGCGTGCGCATAAATAACTTGTCCGTCTCCCCGCTTCCCGCTTTTTACCGCTTCCCCCCCGCGAAAGGTGTGAATATTAAGCCGGCGGTGGCAGCGGCGTCAGTTCCCAAAAATTTACGGTTGCCCGTAAAAGTTCCGCTCCAGTCATAACTCAAATTCATGCCTCCCAAGGGAAGCCGCTGCCGTCGCGTTGCCAACTCATTTGATTTTCGCCGCCCAGCTCCTGCTCCTGGTCCTGCTCCTGCTCCGGCTGCTGCTCCGGCTCAAAAGCGCCCGACAAATGAGGCAGCCAACCGCAGCCAGTAATTCAGCAAATCTAGGGATGCAAAATGACATTAACGCGGGGCTCAGCAGCCAACCGCCAAGGCGGCGCAACATTCTCACCCAGAAAACGTGGCAGATCAATCACTCGAAGGGACCTTTTGCCAGGCAGCCGCCTCGGCCTGATATAAAGCGGATTACCCAGAAACTTTAAAGATTGCTTAAGATTAACCCTCTAATTAGTATTCATCAGCCTTGTTTTTAAAATAACTTGAGCACTGGGTTTTTTAAGAATATGCTAAAGGGTTAAAAATATCCTAATGAGGCTTACCTTTATTTTAAATACTTTATTTACTTTTCATTTAAAAATTGTGATTGAAAGGTAAGCTCTTTTCTCTATATAATAATAATGACAGATTACCTTTTTAGAAGATTATAAAGAATATTAATTAAATATCAAGCTCCTTTTATTAATTAAGTTTAAATTCTTGCTGTTATTTTTACATAATATAAAATAATAATATTAATAATTAGATATATATTTATTATAGAATACCGTAACTTCAAATAAACCAATTCGTAACTCTGATTTGCCAGCCCTGTTTGCCAACCGCAATAAAGGGCAGCCAGGCAACTTTAAGTTGTGATGTAATTAGAGATTGGCAAATTCTAAATTTCTCATTAATTGTGCGGTGCCTCATACAAATGCCAGTAAGGACAACACTCTGCCCTCCAGCTGGGTGATTGGCCCACTGACTGAGTCTCCTGCTGCAAGAACGAGGACGACTGATTGAGCGGCGGATACGTCTGGACAATTGATAAAATGTGATAAACGCGCAGCAGTGAGAGACAAATGACTGCCAGGTTGCCAGGTTTGTGCATTAGCACGTGTCCAGGACGAAACAGTAGAGAATACTGATGCACTAAAAAAAAAATTTATGGAGAGAGATATTTAAAATCGTATAAAGAAGTCTATAAACTAATGAATTGTAGAGGTACTCGTTTGATTGATTATATTAAAGATACATATTAGAAATAAATGTATAGAAATTTGTTATGTGTTATATTCTGACTTAAAAACCCTTATTTTCCCTCTGTGTATCATAGGAATGAAACTGCCAGGTGACTCGAGGCAGCCAGCCAACAAATTGAATTTATGGCCAGGGCTAAGCGTTTTGGGTGTCAGCCTGGTTAGGTCTGATTCATTTGCCAGATATAGCCGGGTGAGCTGGGTGAGCCGGGAGCTGCTGCTCAAGTGCTGCTTTTAATTTCCGACTCAAGCAGTTGGCGATTTGCTGGCCCTGCGGCCTACAAACAATTTCAAGCAATTTGCCTAAAAGTGGGCAACAAAGTGGGCGGCCGGCCAATGGATGGCTGCCTGCCAGTCTATCTGGGAGCATGCATCTAAATGAACTTTGCGTGCTGTCCAGGGGAAAGGAGATGGGAGGGAGTGGGTCAGGTACAGATACAGATACAGCTACAAAAACAGGCACCGGCCAGCGAGAGAGTCAATGACAGAGCCTCTGGGGACAGCAGGCAGCTCTCACATTGATATGATAAAAATTTGGCAATGTGAATAATTTATAATTGCCACGCAAGCAACTAAAACATCTTACCTCACACTGAGAAAATTTCCATTACCAAATTAATAAGTAAATTCTCAAGGCTATGGGAAAATAAAATATGCTTAGAACTTTCTTGATAAAATAATTACATACAGGAATTATACATTCAAATTTAAATTCTATTCATCTCTTGAAAGGTTATTTATAAGAACATAAAATTTATAATTTATTTCGAAAACTCACACAAAGAAAATTATGCAACCTATAGTTTCACTTCTTCAATACTCTTTATTTATTTGATTTCTCTTGGTGTTCGTTCTCTTCTCTTTGGGAATATGCAAATTCTTGAATTTTTGATGTGTTATCAAAAAAAATTGTTGGTATGCTTATTGCTTTTATTTATTTATCGCATTCACTCGGCATTCGCAGTTTACCGCGTTGAAATCGATTTGCATACTTCAGGAAGTGCCTACGACAGCGTTTTTCTTCTTTTATTTTCCCCGATTCGAATCTGGGAGGAAAATCGGAGGTCGGGGGTAGCTGAAGGGACGACCATCCAATGTTTGCTATAGTTCCTGAAAAATCGTATAGCAAAAATACTGAAAGAGGAGGCGGCGTCCTTCAAGTGCCATCAAATGTCAGCAAACTATAAAAATTCCGAAATATGTATCGCATATATTCCATGGCAAATCATAAAGTGTATGAAAAAAGCAAATTGAATATATGGCATATGGTACTTTCAGGCATGCATATATACATATGTATCTATATATGTATATAAATTTGATAAGTGGTGTGTATTGAGTTTGCAATTCAATTTTGGTACAGTTTAAACAATAATTTTAAACAATTTTTATAAAAGCTTCTAATACAGGGATAAAAAAGGAGTAATTACAATTTTTATATTTTTAAAAGATTAATCTAAGACTTACATGAAACGTTATTCTTTATAATGTTTTAAATTTAAATTTACAATGATACATATTTCTCTCTCTGTGCCTTTATCCTTTATTACCCTATCTGCACGGTTTATGGTTTATTTTAAAGAGCCTGTAGTTTATAAATAAAATAAAATATTTTAATACCAATACTCTTTAAAAAGAAAGAAGATTATTCATAAGAGCTCTGCTTCTATTTGGTAAATACAAGAAATATATACATATAAGAAATCGTACATAATTAAACCCTAGGCGAATATTGGGCTGTCATCATTGTCCATCGAACTTTCTCCGGCATTTTCTTTGCTTTCATTCTTATTTTCACAGCTAAGCCGTCTTAGGCCAGACATGTTCTATGGCTGAATTTTCCGCAGCGACTTAATATGGAGTTGGGAAAATATTTGGCAAAAAATCCCTCCCACCCACACGCAGAGCACAGTAAGTTTCAGCATCTCAAAATCGACATTAGCGGAATTAAAAGTTTTTCCATGCGGTGAAAATCTTGATAAAAAAGTTTTTCGCTTCCGCTTTATTAAGCGCAAAAGAATGAAACAAAGAGCCCGAGAAAAAAACAAAAAAAAACTTTCTTCCTAACTAACGCCATAATTAATAACTTCGCTACCCCTCGCCCTGCGGTATTTCTGGCGCTGTTAATACCATTCCAGAGATCCAACTAAGAAATTCATTTCCATTTAAGCAGCTTTACACAAACGGCAATTATTATCTTTCTATTATGCAGATTAATGCAGCCCGAACGGGGGGGGAATTCTGCTATCGCCACGGCCACAAATCACCGGCAACCGCCTTAATGCAATTCAATTAATTCAGTTTGGAATCTAATTGGAGATATCACTTTTGGTGTCAAAATAAACCAAAGCGAAAACAGCAGGAAAAACAATGGCGAAACACTGAAACCGAAACAGGAACGGAAACCGAGGCTGAAACAGAAAGAGAAACAGAAACAAAGCAAATTGCAAAAGGCAGAGAGGATGATAAACTGGTGGGGGGGTTGGTATGTGTGACGTCATTACGTAATCAAATCAAATAACAATTTGTACTTTGTTAAATTTCTTGTCGCCATCGATTGCCGCTGTCTTCGCCCTGACAAAAATGCAAATTTCATGTATATTTTTGTTGTGTTGTGGCGTATTGTTTTTGCCCTCGATGTTTCTGTGTTTTATTACGTGACAACTTTGAATTAGTCGGTGGCTTTTGGCTTTGGCTCTTCGGACTCGTTCGGTTTCGACTGTTTGTATTTTGCTTTTGATGCTTATGCTTGACTTTCTATCTCTTTTCTTTCCTTTATTGACCAGCTGACACATAAAGTCAAGTGGCACTGGGCCAAATGAAAGGGTTAAAGGGGTACAGGGATTGGTAATACCAATATTTGAAAATAAACAAACAAATTGCAACTAAAACTGAGTTAAATAAATTATAATTTATGCCCTGTTCATTTTTGGTTATTCCTTTAAATATTATTTTATTGAATTTATTGGTGGAGTTTTACCTATGGAATATTTACCATTAATGGGACATTGTTTTGGAACATTTGTCTTTCAATTGTTGTATTTTAACTTATTATTTTTCTCTAGTATCCCAAACAAATATATAAAAATTACGTAATAAATAATACAACTTATAGAAACTAAGCAAAGTCTAAAAGTATATAACTACCAGATTTAATACCTTATTTTATTTATTTTCTATTTGTAGTTATTCCTCACTTTCAAAGAGTTACTAGCTTTTGGTCAAAAGTTTAATACTTATTAAAATTTATATATGTATATTATATTTACATTAAAATATATTTCACCAGAAAGGGTATACAGATATCTTCCTAGTTATCTGCATTACTTTGATAGTTTCTTTAACTCAAAGCCCTCGATTAAACCAACGATTTGGAAATCAAAACCTAATTTGCCGCAAATACACCCAATTCATTTCAGTTATCGCGATGAGATGTCTTTGAGCCTGATACTTGAGCTGTTGTTGTTATGCTAATTAAGACGGAAAACTAATTTCGCCTAATTAATGATGAGCGATTAAAGTGGATTGTCAACCAGCTACCGCCCCGTAAGAGATTATGCACGCCGGGCCTAACAGCTTCAGCTGCAAACTGTCTAATTGCGGGCCCAAGAAAGTGCAAAGTGCAGCCCGGAGATTTGAGTCCAAGGTGTCACATATCAAAATCAACCGACCAACAGACAGATAGACGGGCAGACACACTTGCAAAAGCAAACAAATTGAAAAGCAGACAGACTGGCAGACAGTCACTCGGAGAGTGCACAGAAAACAATTCGAAATGTTTATCTAGTTTCAAAATAAATTAATATAAGTTTTAGGTTTTTTGGAAGTGTATATAAAATATTTCGTATTTTTATATTTACTATATATTTTCCCAAGTGTGATAGTTGAAAAGTCTGACTGCGGGAGGGAACAGTGACTACGAAATTGACTTTGAGTGTTTACGAAATGCGCCGTGTTGGGCCTCGGCTTTGGGAAAATAAAAGGGGAAATGGAAACGGTTGGGGAGTGGGTCGCTTTGAAATCAATTTTGCGAAATTTATTACATTTAACCATTTAGGGCCAACGTGACCAACACAGAGGAAATAAACGAATATTTAAATTACAATTTACAACAACCAATCCTAATATTAATATCATAAAAGCTGAAATAAAATATAAAAATTGTTAATGTACCTAAAAGTTTTATTTATTGTAATTAATTTATTCTTAATTTCAAAAGGGGTATATTTCTCTTTTAAATTAAATGGAAATAAATATTAGATAGAATATATTATTGTACAAAATTATAATAATACAGTTTTTTCCAATTTACCAATGGTAATATTTGATTTAATGATTAAAATTATTATTTCTTTAATTTAGAAATAATTATAATAATAGAAATAATCTAAATAAAACGTTTTTATCGAGCTCTATGTATTAATTATCCAAAAATTATTAAACTCAACTTGTTACCAAAACTGATATACTCTCTACCAAAAAAAAGTGAAATTCATTTGCTTTAAGCCATTCCACTGATCATTAAGCGGCCGTGGCCCATCGCTCTTGGTTGGGCACCAGCTCGGCATTAAATTACGAGAGCGCCCAGTCAGGTTTAGGCCGCGCTTAATCGGAGAGTTTAAGTCGTGTTTGATGGGAGAGATTAAGCGGAGTTTGATCAGAGAGTTATGTGTGTAAAAGTGGAGGCGGAGGCGGCGGGGAGCGCGGTGCAATGTGATGTGTGCAGCCGATAATTTCGGATTTTGTTTGCACGCGGCGGCCTATTGCGTGGCGGCTGCCCAACATTCAACATTATTTAGTTTTTATTTTCGCACATTTTGCATAAATTAAGGTGCCAAGACCGTAGTCCGTTGGTGGCTGCTTTGGCCCGGGTTCAGTTACCAATTTCGTGTGCAGCCGTTCGGTTTGGATGCGGCATGGCGTGGCCAAATCAGTGAGCCAGCGGCGATCGAATGGAAATATAGTCCCCCGCATAACGCAAATCCCAGATATACAAAATGTGTGCACTCTTGAGCGGTGGAGCGTCGTCGGTGGTGCAGTGGATGGTGCTGATTGCGGTGCTATCCGCACCACCTGCCAGTGAAAGCGCCAAGCTCCCGGCCCGACAGTATCCCGCTGGAGTGGATTTCTTCGAGCACGAGTTTACCAGCCTGTCGGCAGGTGCGTTCCGCCGTACTTTACCCAGTTTACTTAGCCTTATAAACCTCATCTGGTGTACCTTGCAGATGAGTACGATCCCTATGGCCCGGACATAGGGGACGACGATCTGGGAATCGACGATCCGGAGACAATGCCGCGCCTCTTCCAAGGAGACATCGCCATCGATCCTTACACCTACATCACGCTTCGCCTGGGAGTTAATCCCATGCGACACCCCAAGCGCCTTTGGCCCAACGGCACCATTCCGTTCGAGATCAGCCCGCGGTATGTGAATCAGGAGAGGCAGGCCATAGTGCAGGCCGTGAAGACATTCAACTCGCTGACCTGCGTGCGATTCGTGCCGTACGACGGGGAAGTGGAGGATTACCTGCTGATTGAGCCGCCCGAGGAGGGACCCCAGGGCTGTTGGTCCTACGTGGGCCGCAGGGGCGGAGAGCAAGTGGTGTCCCTGCAGAGACCCGATGAGAACAGTGCCCACTGCTTCAGCAGCGAGGGGAGGATAATGCACGAACTGATGCATGCCATTGGCATATATCACGAACAGTCTCGGGCCGATCGCGACAACTTTGTGAAGATACACTGGGACAACATCGTGCCGCGATTCCGCAAGAACTTCAAGCTGGTCTCGAAAAAGAAGGGGAAGTACGCCTTTGACTACGATTACAACTCCGTCATGCACTACGGCGAGTTTTACTTTAGCAAGCGGAAGGGGGAGAAGCCCACGATGACCCCCCTGCAGCCTGGCGTCAGGATCGGCCAGCGCAAGACCATCAGCAAGATCGACTGTCTGAAAATCAACGAGCTGTACGGATGTCTGAAGGGTCGCAGGGCCAAGATGTACCGCAGTTTTTGTCACCTTTTGGGGCTTTAAATTACGTTTTTTGGTTAGAGTTTTATAAATCACATTGATTTGTTATTTAATAAATTAATCTGTAGATCTGTATAGCGCATTTGTGGTTAATTATTTTTACGGGTTAAATTTTGAGACAGAAAGATATGAATAACTTAAACCTTCCAATTAATAATTAATGGGGTCTAATATTTCGTAGAATGATAATATTTTGCTTGGAATTTGTGTGTTTTCTAAGTCGAATTTAAAAATAAGCCTATTCACGTATTACAAAAATGGAATTTAAATAAAGTTGCACAACAAAATTCACTTAAATACATTTTCTATTTTTTATAATAATATTTTGTTGTATTAGTTATACTTTAAGTTCCTAGAAAATACATTCTTTCACTTCAAATTCAAAATATAACGGCTTATAGGCAGCACCGGGGCTAATAATGGGCAGCACTGAATGCTTGAGCAACTAGCGCTGCCAGACTTTTTGCGGTTCGAGTATTTGTGTGGCTTGGGTATAAGGTGTGGTTCAAATATTAGATGTAGTTGGATTTTTTAGGGGATTTGAAATTTTTCAGGAAAAAAAAATATCGATATTTTATATACTTACACTTTAACATTCTCAGAGTGACCAGGGGAGAATATCAAAAAATATCAAACAAAAATATCGCGATTTTCATATTTTGATATATTATCAACAAACCCTAATTTCGGTCACTCTAATTTTGGACGAGGTTAGGTAAGACACGCGCGGACGTGCTGCTTCTTGATTTACCACAAAAAAGTGTACTTAGGATAGCCTAGAAATAGTTAAATATGCTAAAACTAGTGCAATACATATCCCGCCGGGCGGGCGGTTTTGCGGCGCCGGCTGCCTGCGGCTGGCGCAACTCGCTATTGATTTCCCCGAGTCCCGAGAAATGTATAACGCAACGTCGCCATTTTCTTTTCTCCACAACCAACAGCGGCACTTTCGCTTCTTCGCTCTGCTTCGAACACCGACAACAGTTCCACGGGAGTCGCAAGAATCGGGAGATACATCAGCCGACGCTACTGCTATCCAGTACCAGTACTTTCCAATCGCAGCGGGCGTTTCGATCCAACTCGAAACCAGACGAGGACTCCACAGATTCTCTCCCAAAAGCAGGGCAACGGACGAGAAGGAACTCGCTTTTTACCGATCCAGACGAAAGTAAAGAGGACATCAAAATTGAAGGAATAATGTGAGTACAACATCTGCCAAAATTGCTTATGAAACTCGTTTGGTTAATTTCCGACGTCGCCATTTTCTCGCCCTCCGTCGTGTTTTTTTTTTTCTTCTCTACACCTACGAACGAGAGGTGATGAGTAATTAGTGTAAGCAGAGCAAAGCGAAAGCGGCGAAGAGGGGGAAAAAACACATGGTCTGCTAAATTTTGACAGTTACTCGTGCCTCATTCTCTTGTATTTTGTGTATCCCCCCATCCGCAAAAATGGGGAAAAGCAACAAGAACGACAGCGCACGTCATAAAAAGAATTTGCTTGATTTGTGAAACGTGTCTTTGCTTCGTTTGCTTTTTTATAGCGTTTTAATTTGTCTGTATTCCCCAAACACGAACACGCCACACACACACACATCGGCAGTTTGGTGTGTTTGTGTGTGTGTATATGCCTGTTGACGGCGGCATTTTTCGCGTGCACATATAACAGTCTCTCGTATAACAGTCTGCGGCTGTCACTGACTCGCGCCATCCCGCTCTCGCTTTCGTGCCCATGCCCCTGTCTCATGTTGCTGGTTCACACGAGGTTCTTACCGAAATGTCCCGATGTTTCCAGTGGCCGTAAAACATGAGTTATTATTGGTCTTTTCGGGCAGTATGTGCAAAAGGTTATCTTTGAATTACGCACGAAATTTTTATTGTTTATATTTATATTTCTTGGAAATTTCAAGATGTTCTTTTTCCTGAAATGATTTCTAATAATTTTTCGTATAATACAAGCTTGTTTTTAGTTGCTATTATATTCAGCACTTCGTGAATTGTTCGCTTACATAAACGCCCCATTAGTTTAAAATGTCAAACGACGCCAATTGATTATGATGAGGCATTCATTCCCCCCTTGGCAAGCCCGCGATTCGTCTTTTCGCATGTCAAAAAGCGACAGGTAGACACACAGCAAGTCAAAGGAGCTCCCTTGGATTTCCCCGAAATACCTTCCTCCTCCTCTCAGGTGTTTGCCCCGCTCGAGAAACTAGGGACAAGACATTTGGCTGTCTCATAAATGTTCAGAGCGTTCCGTTTCCGCTCGGCTAGTTGGGCACAAAAGCTAGCGTGCCGTTGGATCCTACAAATAAACAGTTCGGGGAGGAATGGGCTTTCGAATTGACAGAGCAGGTAGACAGGCACAAACGGGGGATGGGATCGGGGGTGGAATTTGCATAGTGCGACCCCATCATCAGTGTTGATACACCGAAAATGGCCAAAAAGTAGCTAAAATTAGTAGTTTAATTAGTACAGACATGAAGAAAGACAGGTTGGATCATTTGTCCTGTGTATTAAGTTATTTTGTAGCCCATTCGGGGTTGCAAGTGTAAAGTATTCTAAATAGAAATTATTATTGTGTTAAAAATGTATAGAACAACTATACTTTTTAATATAGATTTCGTTAGGGGTTCTATAAATAACTGCAGTTGAGCAAAAACCATGTACCGGAAGGCATTTCCACACTTTACACATTTCCTAATTAGTTCTTAAGTTCCAAGTTCTGTCCAAAAAATAGCCAAGTCTGCAAGCCTAACACCGCGCATTGATTAATGTCAGAGCAATAAACACAGTGCGCGGCGGGGTTGTTTAGTTGAGCAGTTTAGGGCTAGTAAATTGGGGTGGAAACAACTCGTTGGGAAGGGGTAGTAGTAGTAACCCTGCTCGAATTGCATGTTGTTGTCAATCAAATTTGCTTTACTGTTTGTATTATTCGAAATTTATTTAATTTCCCTAACACGCAATTAGTTTTATTTAAGTTTATTGCGGTTGTAGCACAACTCCATGTCAGCTGTTTAGCAGCGTCGAAAGAAAGAAAGAGTTACCTTCCAAGCCAGCCAAGTCACAGTCACAGTTGAAATCTAAGTCCCAACTAGCAGACGTCTAAGCGCGGCAGCATGCGAGCAAAGTAAGCCAAGTCACTCGTTTCTTTTTTTCCCCTTTCTTTTTCTGCCAAAAGAAATACTTAAGAAAAGAAAATGCAGCTGTCGAGGCCGTGCCGAAACACAAAAGTCTAGTTAAATACGTTTAAATTGTTGAAGGTTGTTTTTGGCTGCACAAACCAGAGAGTAGACAACCCAGATGCAAGATACCATAAAATTGATTAAACAAAAGTGCACTTGTAGGAAAAGACTAATAAAATGGAAAATAGTGCACCTGAATGTATATTGTGAGAATTGGTATTCCTAGTTCTCAGATCGCAGATCCTCTAAAAAGCAAAGTTACGCAGTATCTCTTATTTAACGCAGCAAGTTATATAAAAAGAAATATTCTTGTAATTGACACCGTTCTGAAACAATCTCACTGCATTATAATTCAGATATAGGGACCTTTTCAAGTTACAAAACGTTAACCCACTTTCGAAAACCTCAAAATTAGCTTATTTAGAAGTGATTACAATTTTTGTAGTTTCGACTTTTATATGGAAAACATACAAGTTTTTGAGGACAGTTTTCAGATACCATATAAATTTAGGATACACATTTCCAATACAGCATCTTTTTAGACGCTTTGACCCCAAAAATCGCCTTTTTTTAGAGACCACAAAACCCTGAAAGAAACCAGCTGCAAGATAATAAATCACATGAATGTAAAATTTCTTTTCTTGAGCGTTCCTTTCACACAACAACTTCATTGTAAGTCCGACAATAACAGACTCTTATTTTGATTTCCAGGGCACCTCACGATCGCGACTTTGGTCAAAATTCGCGTGGCGGGCGCGGAGACCGCGGCGGGGATGACCGTCGTGGCGGTGGCGGCGGAGGCAATCGCTTCGGGGGCGGTGGCGGCGGCGACTATCATGGCGTACGCAATGGTCGTATTGAGAAGCGTCGTGATGACCGCGGCGGCGGCGGTGGCAACCGTTTTGGTGGCGGCGGCGGTGGAGGATTCGGTGGCGATCGTCGCGGAGGCGGCGGAAGCCAGGATCTACCCATGCGACCGGTGGACTTCTCCAACCTGGCGCCTTTCAAGAAGAACTTCTACCAGGAGCACCCCAGTGTGGCGGCACGTTCGCCCTACGAGGTGCAGCGATATCGCGATGAGCACGAGATTACCGTGCGTGGACAGGCACAAAATCCTATTCAGGACTTTTCCGAGGTCTATCTCCCCGACTACGTGATGAAGGAGATCCGCCGACAGGGCTACAAGGAGCCCACACCCATCCAGGCGCAGGGCTGGCCCATTGCCATGAGTGGCTCGAACTTCGTGGGCATTGCCAAGACGGGTTCTGGCAAAACGCTCGGCTACATCCTGCCGGCCATCGTTCACATCAACAACCAGCAGCCGCTGCAGCGTGGAGACGGACCCATCGCTCTGGTGCTGGCTCCCACTAGGGAGCTGGCGCAGCAGATCCAGCAGGTGGCCACCGAGTTCGGTTCGTCATCGTATGTGCGGAACACTTGCGTTTTCGGCGGCGCCCCGAAGGGCGGCCAAATGCGGGATCTTCAGCGCGGCTGCGAAATTGTCATTGCCACACCCGGACGACTCATTGATTTCCTATCTGCCGGCTCTACGAACCTGAAGCGCTGCACCTACCTGGTCTTGGACGAGGCGGATCGTATGTTGGACATGGGCTTCGAGCCCCAGATCAGAAAGATCGTCTCACAGATCCGGCCCGATCGTCAGACGCTCATGTGGAGCGCCACATGGCCCAAGGAGGTCAAGCAGCTGGCCGAGGACTTTTTGGGCAACTACATCCAGATCAATATTGGATCGTTGGAGCTGTCTGCGAACCACAACATCCGCCAGGTGGTGGAGGTGTGTGACGAGTTCAGCAAGGAGGAAAAGTAAGTGAATTTCATAGGAGATACATTTTCATATATTTTTAAACCTATAACCGTCATATTATCTATCTCTTAACACAGACTGAAGAGCCTGCTGTCAGACATCTATGACACCAGCGAGAACCCCGGCAAGATCATCATTTTCGTGGAGACAAAGCGGCGTGTAGACAATCTGGTGCGCTTCATCCGCAGCTTCGGCGTTCGCTGTGGAGCGATCCATGGCGATAAGTCGCAGTCGGAGCGTGACTTTGTCCTCCGCGAATTCCGGTCGGGCAAGTCCAACATCCTGGTGGCCACCGATGTGGCGGCCCGTGGACTCGGTAAGTTTCCGCCCACGTGCCAGTGTAGAGTACTTAGTGGAAATGCATTGGAGGGGGCCTGCTGCTAGTTTTTAGAGATAAGGTTACACATCCCAGGGCCATTGCTTACACCCATTCATACCACAAAAACAACACGTCCATAAACGTCACCTAACCGATCCCCATACGTCATCACATCACAACACACACACCCACACATTCACAATGCGAGATGAATTTTAGACCCGAACCCAAACCAAATCCCACCTAACTGCACCTAGAGAGAGAAACTCTCTTCCTGAACATTTGTAGCGAGCTCGTCAATTCAGAATCAGTTTGTTTTTTTAGACATAAGCCGAAATGCCGAAATCGAATAATCAACTTGAACTTTTACCCCACCCCCTGACCCACCCAACACCCCACCTACCGCCCCCACCCGCAAAAACCCGGCCCAACCCTTGCAAAAAAAAATATATAAAAAATGTATTCTAAAAATGTATATATTTTATATATACATTGTGTGTGTGCTGCGTGTAACACAACAACTTTTGTCTTTGTGCGTGTCTCTCTCTCTGCCTCTTTCTCTCTCTCCCCTCTCTCTCTCTCTCTTTCTTGTTTCTTTCTCGTTTACAGAGGCCGTTTTTGGTAGTATGATGGGGAGGATAATGAATGAGCGGCGACCATTGCGAACCCTCGTGACGAGCGACTTTTGCCAACAACATCATTGTTTGATTGATATATATGTGGATGATATATATACACCACATGTGGTGCATATGCATATATAGTTTTGTGCAAAAGAACCGATGAAAGTTCAGATTCGCCGCGAGACACGAATATCGAAATATCCCCAACATCATGCATCATATGTGGCCTCTGGAGTCCCCGATTTTTGTGTTGAGAATGAACGATGTGATGATCCCACACCACCGCAAACCACTCAACCAAAGATCCAAAACGACAACAACAAGAACAACAACAACAACAACTGAACCGAGCCCCAAGCCCCATCAGAGAGCCAAGCTTTTATTCAACAGCAGTGGTGGCAGAGAACGACGCGGCGCGCTACAAGGAACAAAAGTCCAGGCAGAGTCTCCTCCGCTATGCAGCAAGATGTGGTGGTCTCCCCCTCCTCTCTCGAAAAGCACAAGTATTATTGGACATGCACCTGCAAGCCAACAACCAAAAGAGCAGCAAAAGCAACAACAAGCACATTGACTTGACAGCAAACAACACCCCCACACAACACATTTCACACTCCAAGACAATCACCAGACATTGCGCTTGCCCGGAGGATGATCAATCAGCGGGAAGATGTATGAAGTATGTGTGTGCTTTTGATGATGATGAGGATCAAAACGAATATGATGCTGCTGCTGCTGCTGCTGGGTGCGTCGTCCGTCCTCCTGCTTTCCATCGACCACCAACCCCCTGCCGGCCTGCAGGCCTGCCTGCCTGCGTTTGCCTTGCCGCCGCATCAAAAATGTCGTAAAGAAATGAACCCACTGCTCCTGGACGAAAAAAGGCGGCCCGATTGTTGTTGTTAATCCCCCTTGAGAAAGTATATATAGTACTGTACTTACTGGTCGTGTCTCCTCTCGGTGGTCATCAAATAAAATGGTCCAAATGAGAAGAGAGCTTAGTCAGAGGCGCACGCGGCTCAATGCAACAAACTCTCCGCTTCGCCGTGCGATCGAGATCGCCCGCCGTCCTATCCTTTGTTGTTTCTGGCGAGAGTTTGGACCACGAGCTGCGCGGCGCCAATCAGAGATTTTGATTGAGAGAAAAATTGAGTGAAACAATTTTATAGCACCAAGAAGGTAACGTACATTTTGAAACATTTTCTTTTTTCTCTAAACAAAAAACAAGCATTAAAAAAAAAAAACTAAAAATGAAACAAAACAATACAAAACCAAACCCCCATAGACTCGATAGTATGCTAACGTAAACGAAACCAAAAATATAGAAAAAATCAAAAAAAGATAAGTGTGTTCAAAGTGTTCAAAACATCTCTCGGAAAAACGCTAAAAATTGTTGCAAGCGAGCGCGCAGAGCGTGTAATTCATTTGGCTATTTGAAAATTGTTCTATTATTTATATTTTATGTATTATATACCCAAAAAAAATTAGTAATCCAAGCCGGCGAGAACTTGCAACTAATCTGTGTGCCTTATTTTATTTACCTTGGGACATTTCTGCAGATGTGGACGGCATCAAGTATGTCATCAATTTTGACTACCCGCAAAACAGCGAGGATTATATTCATCGCATCGGACGCACAGGTCGTTCTAACACTAAGGGCACTTCCTTCGCCTTCTTCACCAAGAACAATGCCAAGCAGGCCAAGGCGCTGGTCGATGTGCTCAGAGAGGCTAATCAGGTAAGTTTCAGTTACAAGTTTAACGTCGGATAAATTCTAATGATTCCTTGATATATTCTTTACTAGGAAATCAATCCTGCCCTGGAGAATCTTGCCCGCAACTCGCGCTACGACGGTGGTGGCGGACGCTCCCGATATGGAGGTGGCGGCGGCGGTGGCCGTTTCGGCGGCGGCGGCTTCAAGAAGGGCAGCCTCAGCAACGGGCGCGGCTTTGGAGGCGGCGGTGGCGGCGAGGGCCGACACTCGCGCTTCGACTAGATCGAAGACGAAGGATGAGCAGTAATAGAAGCTAAAGGAACAGGAGATTTCAGTAGCTAAACTAAACCGCGCTAGGCCCTAAGTTAATTTAAGTTAATAGCCTAAGTTTAAGTTTTCGTACTACTTTTCACCCGAAACCACGGACTTCAGACTTTAAACCTCCCAAAACGAATGGAAACACGGCAAAAACATAGCTATTTTAAACATACCCATTTTATGTTTTACCGAATTTGTGAATTTGTAAGTTATTTGACGCCGCGCCGAGAGGCCAACGGCAAGCTTTCCAATTGAAAACATCAAAACAAAACCACTCTTTACTTAAACGCAAAACCATAATTTCAAATATGATGTGATAATTTCTTAATTTAATGCAACGTATCACTAAACTAAAAAAACAAAATGAAACGAGAACGTCGTAGCGCGAGGGGTAAACCAATGTGTGAGGTGAGATAGGAGAAGGAAGAGGAAATAAGGATCATTCCCGTCTGTCCCGTCTTGATGACAATGAACAAAGGCTGACTGACGAGCGACCTTTGTTCGGTAAATAAATTCTTTATTTTTACTTTTGGAAAATTAACTTTTTGGAAACCTTTTATGGCTCAACACGAAGAACGTGTAAGGAATGTGCAAAACAAACAGAGGAAACACATTAACTACTGACACTAAATACAAAAAGAAATCTGTATGTACAAAGAGAGAGCATTATTTCTCTCTTTCAATTTAATTTTTCGGAAAAAAATAAACGTGTGTGTGTAAACCTATTACAACCAAAACCAACAACAACGCTGCAGTTTTATGTCTTGAATTGAATTTACGGTGGTCCAAAGGAATTCCATTTTTCCCATAAAAGTTGTGGGGTCCAATATATGTATGTAATTGCAATTTCTGAAATATTTTTGCGGACATTATTGTCGGGTGTTGGGCCTCGATTGGAGCAACAGATAAGGAATGGATTGTTGTCCTGCAGGGATACAGTGTCAAGTTTGTCAACTTATTAGCCACTTTAAAGTAGAAACAAAAGATGAAGAAAAATTAGATACGTAGTCCAATGTATCGGGTACTTTTCTGTCGGCAGATTAACAATTTTCCTGGCTAGATTTTGTCGGTTGTTGCTGGTCAGTCAATAAGATATTTGCAAATATTTCAGGTCAGAGGATATTGAATTATTTACAGAAAATTCTGCGTAAGTACATAAAATAATTCCGTAAGGAAAAATCAGGGTTTGCATTTACTACTCCCATAGCAGCAAAATTCATAAAAATATTGCTATGCTATTGCAACCGCTCTCATATTGATGAGAGTCGTAGCAGAGCCGTAGCAGAAGAACGGCAAAAAATTGAGAGCGAGATGTGAGCAGAGCAAAAGGAATTTCGTCTATGCTACGGCTTTCGCGTGCCGCTGTTTCTCTCTCTTTCTGTCCTCCTGTGTTTTGTTTTTGTTTTCTGCTGCAGCGACAGCCGTAGCAT